>JAIEZT010001243.1:5036184-5133959 GCA_019594935.1 Periophthalmus modestus
GCCAACTGGTGGAGAATCACATAGCAACCCTTGTGGTTAGCTGATAATGAGGCTTTTATTCAGTAAAACCTATTAATGCAACATGTTTTCTCACAGACCTGGAACAGAGGATTCGACTGAGAAGAAATCTAAAAAAAAGTGAGTATTATAACACTGATTTATATTTAGTATCTGTCTCTGTCAGAGTGTTAGTCCATGATTAAAATGATTTAACATCCTAATTTTCTTCCTTAACTAGATAAATTATTTTAATAACTTAAAAAACAAAGTAATTTACGTAGGAATTCCCTCTGGACCCTGTCATGACAAACTGTGGCCATGAGATGGCGTAATGTCTTTATTTTAGATCCTTTGTCTGCTTTTACTGTATTAAGGAAAATAGTCTTAAGTCTATGTAAAAAAAAAAAAAAGTTCAGACACAATAATGCATAATATATATTTAGTCTGTTCCTGCAACCTTGCTTTGAATTAACAATTTACTAAACTCTTTTTAAGCCACTTGGTTCAAGCTGTCAACACTAAATACTTATTACACGAACTATTCAAACACAAAACATGAAAAACATCTGTGATTATAATTTATAAAAGGTAAAAATGTGTACGCAGACCCACTCTAATATTAAAAAGGTTATAACCCTTTATATAACATTGTTTTATCCATTTACTCCTTCTCTGTGCTTGACTTCAGGGCTAAAGACTCCAGTGGTAGTAGCAGTGACTCGGACAGCTCATCCAGTGAAGACTCCTCTGACAGCAGTGACTCCTCCAGCTCCTCGTCCGACAGCAGCAGCGACAGTGACGACTCTTCATCGTCTTCATCGTCTTCGTCCTCCTCCGACAGCTCTGACTCTGAGAGCAGCAGCGACTCAGACCAGGGCCCACCAAAGAAGAAGAAAAAGAAGAAATAAGATGGAAACTTCCCTAGTGATGTTAACTAGTATGTTTGGGTTGTAGTTTGAGTAATTTGGGCCTTATTAGGTTGTTTTCAGATGCTATAAGGAGGAGTCAGTATTTCTTTATTAACTATATGGTATTTGCGAAAAGATCGAAAAGGAAAATTCACAAATGTTGAAGCAGATAGTTTATATTAAAATTAGTATTATTCCAATATATTATACCACACAACAAAATCAATGTTTTGTTTTTTATCTTGACTGAGTTATAGGTCTGTGAATGTTGGCTGTTATTTAAAACCTAACTAACCCATGTCTAAACTTTCTCAAATTAATATTCAGGTGAAAGGAACTTTCATGAAGTTATTGGTTTGTAATGAATCTGTAATTACTGGGCCTATAACCATTAAAAAACAAAAACAAAAAAATGCCATCTTTCAGTGCAAAAAATCCAAGCCAAAATGAAACACTTTTCCACGTAGCACCAAACATTCACCTACTCAGGACAGATGTCTTTTGAGTTTTACATGGGACAAAATGATGCTGGTGGTAAATATTTTAATTATATTAGATGTACATAGCTTCTAGTATCTTGTGCATCTTCCCCCTTTGAACAACTGCATCCATAAATATCTGTTTTGGTATTAGGCTCATGTCTCTACTCATGTAATGTTTATAATGCTGTTGTACTACTGCTAATGTTTTCCACTCTAGTTTTAACCTATTGATTCATGTTGCAAGATTATATTTTTAATAACATGACTTTTGGTGTACTTAAACAGCAGCATTCAGTGAAATATTTAGTTTTTCCATGCTTAGTTTGAATGTTGAAGTTTAGTTGCAAAGTTGTATTTTTTTTTTGTCAAGTTACAGGTTTAATCTTTACATCCATCTTCTAAATTAACATGTTAAGATGCAAGCTTTTGTACTAAAGTATATTTTAGCATAGTAACAAAATACACATGTACTATGGAGATTAATGTGAGCTTGTTCACAAACTAAAATGTTTATTCACATTTTAAGACTTGGTAAGAAATGGGCTTGATGAACTGTAAAAATAAAGTTTCAATTTTCTTTTTTATTTATTTATGGTTTCAAAGTATTTATATTACAAGTAAACAACCAGTATATACTTAACACCTTAGCTAGTGCAAGAATAACAGAAAATAGATACATTTCTACTGTATTAACTAATGTATTAACACTGCTGTGACTCAAGCTATTTAAAGTAAAGAACATGTCCAGAAACACTAACTAACACTAACTAAATTAACAAATACTGAATATAGTCAGCAGTGGATTTGAGAGGACAGGGAAGGAGGCAGCTCCACACCGGATGTGTCCAGTAAAAGCAATGTGTCAGTCAGTGGGAAATCGGACTCTGGGTGGTCCTCTCTGTCCAGCACCGCCTTCTGGAGACTGTCTGCTGCCTTCTGTAGCAGAAGATCTGTGAACATATGACTCCACTCATCAGTCAGTGACATCACAGACTCTCTGAAAGGTCTGAGACCAACCTGCAGCCAGCCCTGCATCACAGTGATGTCGTTGATGGCACTGAGCGTGCTCTGAATGCCCTGCAGGTTATGGATCTCTCTCCTGAAGTCCTTTAGAGTGGGTGGAGCCTTGTCCACATCCTGTTCTTCTGGCCCCAGCTGTCGCCCGTATGTCTGGAACTCCATCATCACATCCGGTCTGCTGCTGGTCCACAGGTGGCTATACTTCTTGTCCAGCTCCACTCTCAGGTGCTCTGCTTTCTGAGACACTTCTTGCGCATTTGACACCACATTCTGCTCCAGAGCACTCAAGGTAGGGCTTTTTTTCAGGCTGGGGTGGTCATTAGTGTCGTGGTGAACGGCGATCCTAGGGATAAGGTCTGAAGCAGTGTAGAGCTCAGACAGTACGGACTGCAGACGCTGCTCCACAGACAGCACACCCCCTGCTGCAGAGATGTCAGAGGGCACAAAGCAACTGCCCTGAGGCTGCAGCACCAGAGTCACACTGAGCAGAGGTGGCCCAGGGCTCTTCATGCACTCAGTGAGGAAGGCCATAGCCGTCTGCAACAGTTGAACCAGACCAGACTGGACCAGGTCATCGATGTGATCCAGGTAGGATAGCCAGGCCTCAGAGTCCTGCTCAGCCTGATACAAGGACATGTTCTCCTGAGTCAACCTGAGCAGCTCCTGTGCATCCTGGGACAGCTGTGACTGACTTGCCTCTGTAACCCTGCCCATCAGCAGCCCGTCCTCTTGGCGTTGCAGTAGCTGGATCTTACCCCACCCCTCTGTGATCTGTTTGATGGCTGCTGTTTTTGTCCTGGTCTCTGTGACCATTTGATGGAAACTCAACACTTTGTCTCTCTTCTTCTGGACCTCCTGCAGCAGCCCCTGAGTACCCCAAGTCCGACTGTTTAGTTCGGACAGATCGCGACTGAGGTCCTGGAGCTGAGCCTGGACCAAAGGCTGCTCCACTGGGTTGATGCTGCTCACCACCTGGTTATAACACAACTGCAGTCTGCTCAGGCTCAGGTGAGTCTCTGTGAGGTCATCTCTGCAGCTGACCAGGTGAGACGCTTGAGGGTGGAGCTTCGCCTCTTGGTGCTGATTGACAAACCGCAGCTCACGAAGTACCACTGTCAGTTTTGGACCACATGGGACCTCCAAGATGCCACTACGCTGTAGCTCAATTAATGGCTGCTGCAAAATGTAAGCACAGTCCTTGTCCAGACGCTCAGTCCATTGGGTCCTCACTGAAGCTCTGAAGTTCTGGAGCAGCTTTATAACACTTTGGCATTTTTCAGAGACTAAATTTGCTCCACTTGGCTCCACTGCCCGAATTAGAAGCTGGTTGTGATATGAATGCTGAACTCTCTCCTCCAACTGTTGGGCCCAGTTCAGGTTAGAGATCTCTCTTGTTGTATATCTGCTGTAAACCTGGCTCTGAACTTGGTTCTGTTTGTAGGCCTTGATCTGGGTTTTGACTAAGTGCTCGGTGTGGTTCACTTCTGTCAGAATCATGTTCCAAACTGAGTTGAAGTGACGATGCAGATTGTTTAGAATCAAAGGACGCCTCAAGACTGCCCCAAACATCAGCACAATCTTCCCTGCAGAAGTGGAAATAGTGCGGGTCTGCAAAGCACGACTGAAAATGGTCACTAAACGGCTTTCAACATGGTAAACTTCAGCATCAAACTTGGCCTGTAGTTCAGGAAACTCTTGGTCATTGGTATCAGTCGCATCACATTTGCTCTTTGCCAGAATGGTCACATGATGGAGGAAGTGATCATATTCTTTTTTAATCAGCTCAGTCCACTTCTTGCCGTTGATCCCACCAAAAATGGCTTGGTCCAGGTGGGACATATCCAGAGTGACACTGTACACCTCCCTTATGTTATCCAAACGCTTCAGAAACTGGTCATGGTGGATGAAAATGAGCATAGATGGAAAGTCCCACTTTGGATTGTTACCTTCCTGAGAATCCAGCTCAGCTCTGCAATCCCTGAAGCACTCTTTCAGTCTCTCCAGAGTTGCAATGCACAGACAGACGGATTCCAAAACTGGGGCTGGATCTGAAACGAGGCCCTTCAAGACCTGGCCCCTACCCAAAAAGAGCTGGCTCAACTTGATGAAGAGGTTGCAGATCTCTTGCAGGAGAACCACAATGCGACAAGGTTTACAGTAAAATTGTGAACGTGTCCATAGCAACAGGACCTCCTTCATCATGGTTTCCACTTGATCCCTCAACTGGGGGTAATTCATAGTCTGCAGTGTTTCCAGCAGTTCTTGAAGGGGTTTAAGGTCGCGGGTTATGTCCTCAGCTTCTTTCAGTGCACTTTGTACACTGGAGTAGATCTGTTGCAGGATCGGTGTGTACACACTTTGGGCATTTTCAACAATGGTCACTAGTTGTTGTGCTTTGGTGCTCTTTAGCTGTTCATCGATAAAGACCAGATTTTGGAGCCTACTCTTCCAGAACTTGAATTCCTCTGCAGGTAGGGGTCTGGTTTGCTCTAAAATAAGCTCAGATGAGTCCTTCTTCAAGAATTTATTCACAAGCTCTGCCCACTCTATGATGGTCGACTCACAAGCGTGGAGAAGCTGTAACTGATTGGTGCTGCTTAGTGTAATGTCGCCAGTGCTGTTCTCAGTCTGATCTTCCTGGTCCAGCTTTGGACCCAAACCCCTTTCAAAATGGCATGTGTCCTCCAGGAGGTCGGGTTGGGGAAGAAAGGTGCGTCCTTGGGTTTCGGCCTTAACAACCAAAGTGTGTTTTTTTATAAGCTTCAGCTGGCTTAGTGCCTCTTCCTGCATTCCCTCTGGCCAGTCAGAGCAGTTCTTTCCATTGCCGATCAAGGGCAGGGCCATCTCCTCTGTGAGCGCCATCACCAGGTCGAGCGCATCATTGCCAGGAATCTCCACAAATGTCAAGTTCTTGGCATTGTCTTTGGTCACTGCTTCACGGCTCGGTTTGCTCACACACACCACTTTGGAGCTGATATTCTGCGGGAAGCGGAGGGTAAAGTGGAGGGGCACGTGTGGAGTCACGGGAGGAGCGTCATCCGGGGTGGAGTCACTCACAGCCTCAGGTACCGTCCCCGCCTCTGTCTCCGGTACCGTCCCCGCCTCTGTCTCCACTGCTGCTGGAGGTCCATGTTCAGTCAGGATGCCCTCCTCTTCCTCTTTCTCACAGATGAAGAGACAGCCGTGGTCCTGCCCCGTGAAAAAACCGTTGAGTGTGACTAAGTTGTGGTCATCCGAAACACTCAGCCGCCACTTTTCTGGATCTAAGCGCAAACTTTTAATTGTAAAGTTCATCAACGGATCCAGTCGCTCATCTTTGGGGTCCATTGTATCGATTTTTTTCTGAAGTTTTCTGATTTTTTAGCTAAATTTTCTTTGATTTAGCAAATTATAAGTCGGACGTTATCAGAAAACCGCTAACAGTAGCAATCAAATGACGCACTGTACGTCCAGTAAACGAGCCGTGCGTCATAATGTTGTTGCCTTCACTGGCTACATGTAAATTTACATTATCCACTCATAATTCACACGTAATGTATTACAAAACACTCAAAATTTTGTGTCCGAGTTCTAAACTGTAGAACTATATATGAAAGATATATTTTATAAACTAAAACAATGTGTATGTAGCAAATTGTGTGTGTTTTTTCTTTAATCTTTCCATACTTTACAAAAAAAATAATAATAATTTTTTTAATGCGAAAACTACTTTGCCCATATTTTAATAATGATATATTACAACTGATTTCACTGTGTACATTCATTGTTTTAGATAGTTTTAGGATGATATTGTTGGTGGAGTTGGAGTTCCACTGTTGATTCCCACACGGTCAGCGGTGCTTGAACGCGTCGCCGCTGCTCCATGCATCAGCGCTGTGTCTGTGGAGATACCTGCGGCTACTGCACTCAGCTAGCAGCTTCACCCATCACTCATCCTGCCCAGGAATGACGAGATGAACGACATCCAAAATGACTTTATTTTGTTTCTCACTTGACGCGGGGTTTTATTTGAGGGAAATCATGGGGCTCGTCATTTGGTTTTAGCGTTTTTAACTGTTGTAGCGTTTTGCCGAGTCCATTTTGCGTCTAAGTGGAAGTGGTTCAGACAAAGAGAAAGGAGCTTTCCCATAGCTAGAATGGTTCGGGCCTAAAAAGAAGACAAGAGGTAAGGATGATGTTTGTATGGGCGAATTTATCTTGCAAATCTGTGCGTTTTCTTCTGCCTGACATGTTATATTAATGCTGTTTTAATTACCCGATCTGTATTTGTTTTTGACGCTAACTAGCCGTTAGCCTAGCTGGAGCTAACAGTGCTAAAGCAAAGGTGAAGTCTGTAGTCAGGGCTAGGTATCACGTTAGCAACCAGCTTTTTGGACAGGGCGAGGAAATACATGTTTTGCTGATAAAATGATATCCACCAGTTGCCAGCGTCAATTAAATTACTTGGAGGAAGTTTAAATTACTTGCTTAGATAAGAAATGGTATGATTCACAGGTTGGAGATCATGTGTTTGTTTCTGTAATGTTCTGCTCACAGGCTATGACGTCTACAGTTTGTTTTCTTTTTCTTGACAAGTTTGGCATAGGACCAAAGCCATTTAAAATTAAGCAATCACTTTTACATGCCATGTTTGAATATATAGTTCTCTACTTTTACTATTTTTTTCATATTTATACAACATATGCTTTTTTATAAACCTGTATGGAACCAGTCTTGATTATTACTACTTACTTATTACCTTAAAGTTATCACCTGACACTGAATAATCCTATCCACTGCTGTTTCACTATGACTGGCAAAACTTTTTCCTGTTGTTCAGCATAAACCACACAATCCTATGCTGCGTTTATTGTATCAAATTACAGTCATTGCCGGTTAGAGCCCCGTCAGCTCTAAACCCTGCTAATTTGCTTGAAGAAATGCTATCATTTAGACGGAAAGCAACATGATAGCTGGTGCCTACAGTGTCTAGCGTTTGAGACTTTGCAAAAGGGACAGCTGATGTGCTTTAGGAAGCCATTTTAAACGCCACAGTGGGGGGAAGGGCCAGTAAAGCCATCATAAGTCCAGAGTAGTTTAACACGTACAAATTGGAGAGTTGATGTTTGACAAAAATGTACCAGGAAGCACCTAGGACAAGGAGCAACCTAGTTTGTTTACTTAGTTTGACATGGTGCACTACAAGGGGGTGCTAGGGTCATGAACTTTATGGCAGGTAGTTGTAAAGGGCCACAGCTGCAAGTCAGCGGTGGTGAGATGGGTTCAGAAACGTCTTCCAGATTGTTGCGCTGCCCTCCTTTGAAGCTTTGCATTAGTAACCACAATAGTGCACATGTTGATTGGACTACATACATTGGAGGTATTGTTGAGAGCTAAAGGAGTGGAGGCAATTCAAGATGTATTACTGTATGTAAAAAAGAGAACCAATTCAAATGCTCTTTACTGGCACATTTGACAGACAAATTACCGCTTGACGCACATACTGTGTTGCAGGTATTATTTGCCTATTCTTTCTATTGCAGTATTGTATATGATCCTGTGTCTACTTTTTGTAATTGTGAACCATTTTAGGCTCAAGTTATATTAAGAACATTTATGTCAATAGTCATATGCTGATAAGTGGTTTGATTAGGTGCACCTCACATGACTTTCCAGTTTAAATTAGCACAGGACATTGTGGCTGTCCACAAATGGTTCTACCACAAACACCAGTGGTCCATACTGTTGTAAGTTTTAATGGCGTGATTACTAATTTGTTGCTTTGAACAAGATGAATCTGTTATATTTGCTTAATGTGATTAAAAGATGTTTTGTAAAGTTTATAATGTTAATTATTTTATCAGAGTGATGTTACAGGGATATGACTTGTGTGTATATATAAGCAAACTCTTATGAAGCGATCCTACATTACACAAAACTGACAGTTGTTTAGCCATGTTGCAATGTTATTACTAGAGATCGACTGGTACGACCACGTTTTGTTTTTGCTTTGTTTTTTTCCATGGCCGATGCCAATACAAATATATATTGTGCAGATTTTGATTATTTTCCACAGATTGTGTCATTTAAATGTACTACAAACCTTTAATATGAAGAGACGACTGCAGTAAATGTGATACACTGCTCTCTTAAACTGTTAAAATAAAGCTTCATGTGTGTGTACCAGGTAGTAAATCAACCAAAACAAAATATTAGCCTGTGCTGGAAATTTAAAGCTAAAAGCTGATGCACTAAAAAGGCCAAAAATCAGCGCACAGATATATGGACCATTGGATATATTGGTCTGACTCTGGTTGTTAACTCATCAAAAATATACCTGTTTGAGTAACCCTTTATTATTAGTCTATCTACATCTCCAAAGCTCAAAATGCTCTGTTCCACATTGTGATAGAAAACGGCAGACTCAAGTTAACAGCGACTTTTTACCTTTTGTTCTGTAGAGATTGGTAATTCCAGATCTGAAATTATCCAAATGATTCTAGTGAACACAACTCCTGGTGTGTTTTTGATGAGGAAGTAACATTATAACATAAATCGCAAAGTAGTGTAATATGGGTGCATAACAGTAATAAACATAACAGGTATATTTTGACTTTATGTCTTTAAAATGACCTTGTTTGATGTCACAAACCTTAGTGCTTTGACCTTTTCCCCTATTCCTTTATTGGGATATAGTCCGGTCCCTGTAAACAGCAGACATTTGCTATCTTTTGCCCCTGATGTGAAACTCCTTTTGCTTCCTGTTTAGGTTTTTGCCATAGTTTCAGTGCAACGGTTTCCTCTTTGGCCACAGATCTCATTATAATGACTTGTTGGTCTTTCTTTCAGTCAGAGGAGGAGTGGGCACTGGGCTCCTTTGGCTTCTCGACAGTGTTTATAGCATCGTGCGGTTGTGAAAGCTGCGTGTTTTGGAAGTAATGTTATTGTATAGTAATTGTATAAGAATGTTGGGCTGCACTCCCAGTTCGAGGTAGTCTGTGTCTAAGTTCATTAAATATCCAGCTTGCTGTATTGTTGCTGTTATGGATAGCTTCTTGATTTGTAGCCAGCTTCACATGGGGTCATTAATCTAAGCAGTAATCGACTGGAAATTCATCAATACATTCAAACTCAAAAAACCTTCTTGGCAAACAAACGGCTTACACCTCTGTTATTATTACTGCTTTATGCTTCATCCGCTTTTGTCAACAGATGACTTTAGTACAAGGTGTTTTTTTTTTTAACATTTATTTAACCAGACCTAACAATAAAAACACTTTCTTATTTACAGTGTTGGCATGGATCTTTTGGTTGGCCTAAAGAGACATACACGCACTTGCCAAAAGCATTCTGTCTGATGAGGATTCAGGAGGTTAATGTATGCCACTAGCTTAACACTATCAAAATATTAACCAGTTTGAGTGAAATTGATACTGTTTGCTGTTTAATATTCAGCTATGGTAAATGCAAAACTCAAGACAGCTGCTTCTAGTTTCAGAAGGGAAAGGATAGTCATGAGAAAAAAGCTTTTTTGTCGATTAGTGAAGATTTGTTTGAGTTTCTTTACTATTATCTTAATGATTATTATTATTATTGCCATTGTTATTTTTTTTTATATTTTTTTAAACTAAAGGTCATACCCCATCCATGTTCGACTGAATTACATTACTCAAGTTCATGTCAGATTATTATAAAAATGGAAGAATTCATATGTGTCCATACACTTTGCAATACCAAATTAGTTATTTTATGCAGGCGCAGTTTCTTCAGATTTGTCTGTTCTCTTTGATTAATCGTTACTGTGTAAAGTAACCAGTTTCACAAGTTCACGAACTCTCCAGCTTCATGACCCCAGCTTCTTTTTCCATTACTTTTGAATGCAGCCTGTAGGTATTGGTTAAGATGTGGAAACTCCCTTGTTGGTGCTTTTTAATGATCCCGAATCTAATGAGACATCTGCAAATCTCTCTCTTTTTTTTTTTTTTTTTGTCTGTTGGTTTTGGTCACGCAGCAGAGAAAATACGGCCCTGACCCGCTGCATCTGTTCTGTTCTTTGAAGATGTGGGGATTTCAGCCTTGGATTATATCATGGCATGGAGATTGAAGGTTGTTAAGGTAGTTTTAGATAGATGGATAGATATATATATATATAGATAGATAAATAAATTTATTATTTTAATTAACAAAGCTTAATACAGACTGAATCTGTGGGTTTTAGAGCAAAGCTACATAGAGCGTTTTAGAGATGGGGCCCACGGGACTATGCTCATGAAAAGAAATTTTGACATAATTTTGAATAAATGTGTCAACTCAAATTTTGTCAGTGCAGGTCCTTTTTGGTGAACTTTTTAATATTATTCACAGTATATGAGCTGCACACATTGGCTAAACCATTTTGGTTGCAGATTGGTGTGGTAAAAAATGACAAAATTGCTAGAAGATTGTTCTCAGATGAGACCAGAATGTTTCTGTGGAGTTAGTTTCTGATCTAAAGACACTTCATATTGGCTCCAGATCTAGATGATGATAAGACTCTGTTCCCCTTTTTGTTTGTTATGAAAACTGGTGCAGTTGGTGCTCTGTGTAATGTAGTGCTGCATGCTTTTCCCATTTCAGTGTGCAGCACTGGTTTTGATCACCTTCTGTGCACCTGATGCATATTCACATGTCAAAATGTTGGTAACATAACGCAAAGGTTCACTGTTTTTTAAAGATGATGAAATCTGAAAAAGTAACTGTTAATATCATATTACAGACATTGCAATCTCTTCCAGAGAAACAGATACAGTTTTGATCACTCTTTACCAAAAACACTTTTATTTCATTGTTACTTTAGAAAGCTCTGGCACACATCATGTGACACAATGACAGTATTGCAGTGACTAGTATTTAGCAACTAAAGAGAACAGTCTGGTTTTGTGGAGTGATTCACAAATTGATGTCACTCTCCCATCAAACCTCCCAATTTACAGTAAGGTAATGACATCAGTAGAATCAAAAGGCCCATCTTAAGCAATTTCCGATTTATGTTATAGTGTTTCCTCATCAAAAACATACCTGGAGTGTTTTTGTTTCATTCACACAAACCCTGCATATTTAGACTGTGTTTTTCTCTCAATCTGAACACTCTGTTGCACCTTGTGATGTCATGTGATAATGCAGGAAGCGCTCCACTGTGTTTTTAAATTTCATACATATCAGCTCTGGAATTGCCAATCTCTACTGGCCAAAAGGTAGCTTTTAACTTGAAAACTACTGCTTCATGACATCACAATGTGGAGCATTTTGAGCTTTGGAGATGTAGACAGACTAGTAATAAAGGGTTACTCAAACATGTGTGAAAGAAACAAAACACAACTCCGGGTATGTTTTTGATTAGGTAACAACATTCTAACGTGGCTTAACGCTCACAAGAATCCATTTAGTGTAATATGGGACCTTTAACAAACCGAGCCCCCGCGTCTATGAATGAGGCTGATGGAATGTTTAAAATTGTGGTTTGATTGCAGTCCTTTACAAAGACATTCAGACTGTACTGTAGCATACTTTTCTTTGTTGAGTGAACACTGTACTCAGCTACTGCCTCCCTAATGAATTTTATAGATGGCACTATTTAAATAAAATAATGTTTACCATGTTGGGTCTAATAATGCAATGTAGGAGCGTTCCCTATTGCATACCACATCTCGTAACCCTTAGAAACGACCCACTGAATGCATTTGTGGTTTGTTGTAAAACCAGAACATTGTGACATAAATCAGGCCGCTACATATTGTCTTCATCAGTTACAAAATATTTTGTCTATTGCGAACTTAAGAAGAAAGAAAGAGCCACGTGAGTCGCTATAATGACGCTTTTGGTGAGAGTTGGTTAGCTGTACAAGGGTAGTGTGCTCCACTTCATTTTCTGAAACTGTGCTAGTTGCCAAAAATTCATGCATGTGAACACTACTGATGTGACAAAGGAATTATGAGAGCTATAGGAACAAGTTAGCTGGATTACAATACCTACTTGCTCCTTTCACAGTTTGAAAATCACATACCCTCACTTTTAGCCAAATCACGAAACGTTTATTCACATTTGTTCTGATGATTCACAGTCTGGTTCTTTTCCAGGAGTGTGGTACCAGTGCGTTTGAATGTGCCTGCACCATGAGTTTATTTCGAGGTGAAGTGTAATAGTTCGCATGTTGCTATTTGAAGCGTCGCAGATCTCCCCTGGTCAGATTTAGCTGCGGTTGTCCTCTGAGTAATAAGACATGTGGAAAAGTCCTATCGCGGCCTCAGCCTCCCCACACGGGCTAATGTTTCACTAGTTTGTTATCACTTCAGACCTGCTGCTGTTATGAAATTCACTCACCAAGGCCGTACTGTTCATGAGACCAAGCAATAGACATGTAGAGGGAGCTATGCATTGTCTAAGAGTTTGCAAAGTTAAGTACATAGTGTAATTTATAACTGTAACAAAGCTGCAAAAAATAAGAAAAAGAACAGGCTGTATATGTGGCAGTTCTGAGGTAGAATTCTTTCACTTTTGAGCAAAACTGAATGTCGCTCGCATATTGTGGGACATTGCTGTTATAGCTCAGAATAAGAAAAATAGCACCATATTTTTTGCCAACAGCTCACCTCAATAATCAAGTTGATAAAAATAGAAAACATTTAGGATTATTGAACAGTGCTGACTTTGCTTAGACACGGTTGATTTGTCTTAATGAGTTAATTCATCTTCCTCAGGCCTTTCCCCTTTAGGGTCAAGGGTGACAGAAGTCTGTACTGGCAACTATGGGCCTCTGGCAATGCTTAGTTAATACAGGGCTGACAATGGACCGTTCAGATTTAACCATAAGTGGAGTATTTGTTTCATGTTAAATGTTAACTCTAAAACTGTAAAGAATCTTTGTTTGAAAAGGAGCATCAGCCATGTATAGTTGTGTGCAGAAAATGTATATAATGGTGGGCATATATAAATTGTCCTTGTAAGGTTGTGTATGTTGGCCCTGTACTTATGATTCAGCTCTATTGGTTACATAAGAGCACTGATTCAATATAAATCCTTCTGGAAAGTGAATAAATTGTACAAGTTGCACAGTAGTTGGGCTCAAAGTTTAAACGTCAGGACGGTGTAAACATGAGCCTCTCTCTCTGTTGACGAACGCCGTGAGCATGGAGACTTTCTGAATCAGAGCCAACATCACCCGCGGCTGTATGTCATACTTTTAATTATCCCAAACTGAACATTGTGTTACATGGAGCTGTAGGAGCTTGGACAGATCACATTAGCAGTGTTTTTAATGTTGTAATACAGTTTCCAGTCAATTTGAATTCAAAATAAACGGCTAGTTTAAAGTAAAAGTAAAGGCATGATAAAGAATGAAAGATTTTACTACATTTTGCAGATATACTTTTTGCATTTTGGTAACTAACATATCTCTGACTAAATCTAAAAAGCATTTGAATAAGAGCATTGGCACATTAACATTGTTTGACGTTAATTAATGTGCAAAGTTTTGTCGATTTAAGCTCATTTCCATTGGTAGTATACATGGTGTATTTTTAGTTAGTCAAGTGTAAGAAACTTTATCTGCATTCAGAAAGCATGCACCTAAACCTAGCAGTGCACACACAGTACTACAAGCTCATTTTAAGTCTTTACTCACCAACCACAGCAATGTTTACATAACTGTTTGTAATATATGAAGTCTTCAGATCGCTATGCTATGGATTATGTTGCCTAAGAACACGTTGTATTGTTTGGGCACAACAACCCTCCAATCAGAGTATGTATCTGTGTGGAGCGATTGTACTGGCTGACAGTCAGTGAGAAGCAGGGAACAATGTTGAGGACTGTGCAGATTTTCAGAGTTCTGTATTAGATTTTGACTCGTTATTATGAAATCACACTGATTCTTCCCATAGTCAATAAAAAGTAGTTTGTAGCTGTTTTTTCTGCAGACCAGTGAACAGTGTGTACTTTTGTCATTGTCTAATTCAAATAATAATTAGTTCTATTAAAAGGATGAGTTGAGTTGAGAGGGATGTGCAATTAATCCCATTTGTATCGAGCTTCAATCATACACTTGGCTCTTTTTAATAGAGAGGTCTACAGCTAATCCTCATTAAAAGCATTGTTGCCTCAGACACTCAACTAAAATTGGACTTGGAAAATGTGTTAAATGGGAAATTAAAAATCTTTTGTCTAGAAATTGATATTGAAAGCCATTTTTATTCATTTTTAAAACAAATTGAAATAGAGAAAAATCATGATGACTTTTTTGGCATATCGCCCAGACCTAGAGTGCTTAGACTTGCACCGTAATTGCCTCAAATGATTCTTGACACCTTTAAATGAGACGTTGCAATTACTCGAGTTCACATGTGCTAACGTCTTTTTTAATTTGTCCACATTATACATTATAGGCTAATAATAACACCACCATCGTTTGGCTTCTGCTGATCTACATTTCATCTTCTCTTCACGAGATACTTCTCTGTAAATTAATTTGGTTCAGGTTAGTTATGCGTCAAGAAAATTCAATTAATATGATTGATTACTTTCTAAATGTAAAGAAGTCACGGCCTGGAGCCCATGATTGATAAACGCTAGCAGCCCTCCCCCGGACACGCATAAAGCTAGCCTGCTGAGTGGAGGCATTCCTGGCTGTGAGGCTGTTCAAACGCTGCAGACCTGAACCACTGAATGGCCATACGCGCTTGTTTAGAGAACATGCCAATCAACCAGACTAAGCCTCGTTTTCATATGCTAATAGCAGCTAAGCTAAAGATGCACTGGAATATATGGAGGCCCCGCATTCCAAAACACTCAAAACATCGCACTCCAATCAAAGCATTTTTTACATTTTTCACTTCCTAAAATGTAGGCTTGACAACTTCTAGTTTTGGGTTTTGCTTTGTTTTTTATTAAAAAGTTAAAAACCTGAAGGATATACTTGTATTCAGCCTCCAGCCTTTTCGCTAGTGTGACTATAGAAGCTGGATTCATGGTCATACTGCAATTATAACATTTTATTTAATAAGTAGTAACATCGCTGCAATTCACATTTAAAGTATACCCTTCTCCCAGGCAAAATATAGCATGAGAAATGTAAAATAGAAAATGTGCTTATACCATACTATACTAGGGCTGTAGTCGATTAATTGATCAAAAAGTTAGTGAGTGAGTTGGTTAAAGATTTGGGAATGAATTATGAGTTTAATTTGTGTTTTTACATAAGTATAAAGGCTACATTGTTTCCTAGTACTGTTTTTTGCATAAATAGTTGTTTTGCATGAACTCCCGTGCAGGTGTAGTCTCGTGAGTGCAGTTTGGGTTAGACACACCGAGATACGCACGCCGTGATTTTGAGAGCTTTTACCACATCCCCTTTTGATCGATTGACAGGACATGTCTTTAATGAAGCAAGAAATTCTTTCGCCAACTACAGCCCAATACCAGCAGTTAGGCCTGTCAGGATAATCACCACATCGACTTATCGCGCAATATATGGAAGCTGGAACAATATTTTTTGTGGTAAATATTTATCGTGTGTGGACTACTGGAACATTTTTGGTATTTGTTTGACTATATGATGATATTTAAACGTTAAAAGTTTGAATAAATGAATTACACATGCAGACTAAAGCCTAAAGTGTTGCATTTTGCTGTGTATTTATTGTGGCTCGTGAATTTTTCAAGCAATATTGTAGATTTAGAATAGTTTTTGTAGTTTAAATCTGCTCTTGCGCTATTATATCAGTGGTGTAAATTAGTTTCAATACTATCATTTATTGTCTATATTACTCCATCAATATGTCAAATGCGTGACAGACCAACAGCAGTTTCTGATAAGATAGAATTGTCTATTACGTCACATTGAAATTTCATCACATCCTCGGTAGTGAGAGTTTGTGGGTTGATGGATGGTGCATTTATTATATATTATTATTTTATTGTGGTGTAATAACGTGTAATGACATGGTTCAGCATTCAGCTTGATTTAGTGCTGTCATTTACCTCCTTCAAATCGCTCACATACACTGAACATTTCTGCAGTTTTGTTTGCGTTCTGTCTGACCTAACATCCACAACCCTTCAGTACAATGAAACCCCAGTATTGTTGACCTTAATTATAAAATTGCCTTAATTGGCCGTCCTCAGCCTGTTCCCTCTGCCTGACCGAGACTCTTTTGTCTGCGTGTGGTGAGCGTGAAGGTGCGAGAGAACATATTTGTAGGTCACGTTATTGGACATATTAATTTTGTTAGTTAGTTCTGATTGGACAAATTAGCAAACATGTCTGCGACTTGGCTTAAATGATCTCATCTATAGCCATGGCACTTTTTTGAGGTGCTGTTTTTGGTACTAGGGTTGTCAAAAAGTGGATACTAATTGATATTAAAGCTATGTATCAGTACTAAAAAAAGTCACATTCACAGAACAGAAATGAACAGAATGATTTTGAGCTGTGTCAGAACAAGTATAAGACACATAGACTAGTAAATACACCCATGGACCACTATGGAATCTAATGAAAATCACATTATACAGTGGTCCATTCTTTATCGTGGGGGTTATGTTCTAAAAATACCCCGCAATGGGTAAAATCGGTGAAGTACTCAGCTTTATTTTTTACAATTATTATATATGTTTTAAGGCTGCAAAACCCATCACCACACACTTTATACACTTTTCTCAGACGAGCAGTAACAGTTTCTCACATTTCTCTCTTGTTTAATTAATTAATAGCAACTCACGCATATTTCACAGTTCTTCTAACCGTGCCTCTTTGTCCTGATGCCACTCCGCTGTAGTGTTAATCTAACATTTCTGTAAATTTGTCTGAACACATTCTGTACTGTACAGGAGACACGGCACCGAGGAGATTGATTGACAATGGTCCCTCAGCCAATCAGGATGGATACGCTGTAAAATAAAAGCATGTAAAATTGCACGAAATAATCAGCGAGACTGTGATATAGCGAGGGGACCACTGTATTGTTTAAAGAAAGAGTGTTTTTTTATTGTCATCATGATATCTGAACCAGTGTCGAGTCTATTCCTTAGTATCCAGATCGTTTGAAATCAGTTTAAAATTTTTGTATCGTGACCACACTATTTGGTACAGACAAATATATATATTTTTTTTACGACGTGTCTAACATACCTGGCTCTTGAAAATCAGAGCCAAAATTAAGAATAGACTTATATTGCAACTGTTTAATTTTACCTGCTTGTTATTTATCTGGACATTATTCACAGATGTTTTATTGTTGAATCTTATCAGCTGCTTTGGAATAATTATTGATACATGTGCAGCCATCACGTACGACTCATCAGCTGTCACATCAGCGTCTGCTTCCTTGTTTTATAAACCACACAGGTGAGGTGTTGGGTATCCATCTATTAAAGTAACAGGCTTTCATAATGCGTCCTTAAGTGCTCCCTTGACCTCCCATCTCCTCCTGATGTTCAGAATTAGATGACTTCTCCGTTGGGGTAAGCCACGTGCAGCTGGTTTGAGTTATTTCATTTACCCGACATGACTCAATAGGATACTGAAAACACGGATTGCATAAAAGATCATTTATCCATATTGATGCTGTTAATATTGCAAAAACAATACCCCGCTAACAGTGCAGGTAGCAATTTTAAATAATGTTTTTGGTAATTGGATATAGAGAGGACAGAGTGGTCTGATGTTGATCCTATTCAGCACAATTTATTGAAACTATAAACAGTTCTGCGAAATCTGCTTAAGTAGCAGCCGTGGTTAAATCCAGTTTTGTTGAATAAAACACAAATATTATGTGTGATATTGTAAATAACCATTCAGTTGTGTTATAGGGTTTTTGTCTTTAAATGAATTGGTCTGTCATCACGTGGTGGCTGTGACTTTTGAATAAAATGGACAGTGGGATAGTGCGCTCCTTTGTTTCGGGAGATAAGGATCAGCTCTTCGTTTTGACTTCTTGACGTAACCAGGTTGTTTTGTTAGAAAGACACAGATGAGATGACTAATGTGGGGACAAACTGCACTCAGCTTTCACAGGCCTTTTCCATTTGGCGCACCAGCAGTGTGTGATTTGTGAATTTTTGATAGTTTGAAGTGTTTTCTAAGATACTCTGTCAGTTTAAGTCCAGTTCAGCCGTTGTTGTATCTGATGGACCATAGCATTGATCGTCATGCGGTTGAGCTCGTTTTTTCGAATGAATTTGAGGAGACAATGAGGTGGTTGCCTGTTGATTTGAAAATGTAGTTCAGAATTACATGGCGAATGTTGTTAGTTTGTGAACTTTGTTGGCCATAAAGCTTTTTCTGTTTGTCTGATATACATTTTTGCACTTTCTATCATCTTTGTCCAGCTACGGTAGCCCTGAAGGGGATTTTCAACTTGAAATCGATGTTATTGAAATGTGAAAGTTTTCTGGTGAGCGGTCTACCACCTGCTTGTCTCTAGATGTTGTTGCTTTTCCTTGAATGTTCCACAGTACTGCATTTAAAAAAACAACATTAATCAGTTAACTTATAGGTGTTTTTAATTGTTCAGAAATACCCACAGGCATAACAAACATTCGTACCATGAGCCTGCTTGCCTCTCCAGAGATCTGACCTATAACTGGGCAAAGTGGATATGTTTAATGCCATGCTGTGGAACATTCTAACCAAAGCTATACCTCTCCAAGATTAAAAAAAAAATATTGTTCTCTCTCCTCCTCCTAAGATATACTTTCCCATTTTATTTCTGTCGATTAATTTATAATTTCCCTAGAATCCAAACCAGTGCTGTGCAAAACAAAATGGTCTTCTTCCATTTTGCACTTGCAGGACTTTGCACAAAACATTCGTAAACACCGTGATGCCACTGTTGCGTGTATGACTCATCCAGGCTGAAAACATCTCCGTAACATGTGTCATCATCTGCACTTTTGTAGTTTTCTCTCTTCACAGCTGACGAAAACCCATGATACTGTCTCTTTAAGAAACGGCGCTGCACGTCCAGCTTCACCCTACTGCTTCAGGGCACAGCGGGGGAGGGAGGGGTCGGTGTTGACGGGAAGCCGCGCTGCGATTGGCTGGTTCTGCCTCTGAGCGGTGATGTCACATGGAGGAGAGGCAGTGTGGTGTAAAATAACATGTCCTTTTATGGGGCAAGGCGGACCGGTCCATGTTCAAAGGCAGGGTGTGTTGTAACGTGGATTCACTCTGGTTTTCTAAGAGCTTCTGGAAAGGTTTATTGTGCAGGTTGTTGTATAAAAGTCCATTAAAAGCATCATAAAGTTGGCATCATCTTCTGTTGTTGTTGATTGTGTGTGTTTAAAAAGTAGTAGTTTTATAAGTTGTGTTAATATTTGGCTTAAATCTCAAAGATCTTACGTTTTCATTGTGACCTGTATAAACCACATAATCTTCATATTTCTAGTCCTTTTACAGACACAATTATTAGACATCTACAGTCAACCTAGAATTACATTACCAACATTGGTACAATATACATATACACACTCTCAGTCTTTAACGCAGTTTAAGGACGACTGAAAACCTTCTAATCTAAAAAAAATCTAAACAGGATATCTTAGTGTGTATAAGTGTTTTATTATTCTTTGCCTATGTTTTGCATTATCTGTATATTTGTTTTTATAGAATTTATATGAGGCACTTTGGACAGCTGAAGTAGTATTTAAATGAGCCATATAAATAGAATTGAACTAAATACATTTCATCAGAGTTCATAATCAAACGAGGCATTTAAACCTCACTTGCATTTCAAGAAATCAAGCCACTGAGTTCTAACTAAGCTTGTGAAAACAATCTTGTAACCTTGTCACTTAACTTTAAACATTTACAAAGTAAAACAACGTTCCCCCCGTTCTCCCTCTTAACCCATGTTTTGCATTCAAAAAGCCCATTCTGCTTGTATTACTCCCCTGGCCAGCACCACCCCACTCTCTGCTGACTTGGTACATCCCAAGAACTTGCAGTCACCTCCCCTCTCTAAGTCAGATTTGTCTGTACTCCAAGGAAATACACTGTACCTTTCGTATCGAGTGGACATTAACTTTTGTTTTGATACATGCAATTTCTATAGATTTAAGGACCACCACAAGCCTCAATGTCTTAACTTGGACTACTAATTTAGGCTGTCAATCATGTCGAGGAAACTTGTCAATGCTTAAAAGATCTTCTAAGAATCTACCTCCCACCTCCTTCAAATGTTTGAGTGGTTGGGGCCATGGCCTCTCAGTCAGGGTAAGGCATGTACAGCTGGTTCACTAATTTAATTAAGTCTCTGTTTTTTGTTTTGAAGATTTAGTCTTCGTTTTAGGTTTGATCCTGAATTGTCCTACTGGCTAGAGATATTATCATCTAACGTGTGCCATGTTCTCCAGATAGACATCAGTCCTTCCCCTTTTTGCTTAGCGAGGGGCTGGAGGTTTTGTAAAGAAAGACCTAGATGAGATGATTCATTTGGGGACAGAACCGTTTGAACTTTTGACTTTCATAAACTTTGAACCCTTGAGTTGGGACACAGACACCAGTAGAAGTTTGTTAATGGAGCAGATGTGAGGAGGTCAATAATCAGAGACTTGAATGTGTGTCTCTAAAATTGATATACAGCATACAAATTTTAATTCTGAGCCAAGGTTGGTCGTGTTACTTCAAAAAGTTGCTGACAGATAAATATGGAGAGCTAAAACTACTAGATGTCCATTTTGTTCAAACGGTGAACATAAAAACATGTGACGGGAGTTTAAATGGCCCCTCTGGTAAAAAGTGCAGTATGCTACTGGCTTATCAAATCTTGCATCTTACTTTCATGCTAGCTAAAATGTATTTTAGTTGGGGCAGATTAGACAAATAACTTTGAAATAGAGCAATGTTTACACAGCCATTTTGTAAAGGGTTTCTGGAAAAAGTTGTCAATTTTACCTTGTCAGCTTTAACCATATTTTTAGTATTGGACTGTGGGTGCTTATGCCTTTCTTAATTCAGTTAAACTTACCATGCCTAAATTTGATAATTGTCCTTCTTGTTTTTAAGATGTAGCTTAAATATAACTTTATTTTCAAAGCTATACTGTATGTGTACCCAACATGTCATTACTTTATATTTCTTACCCACTGTTTTCATAGCCCACCAATTTCTCCATGCTATCTGTTTAATTAAATGTCTTTTTTGGCTAGCTACTGATTAACATTTTATTTTTGTAGAACAGAGGCACATAAGCATGTAATCACTGACAACCCACAGTGCTAACAAACATAGTATAGTACATATGTATAGTGTATTATCCTAGTCCTTTGCTCAATAGTCTTGGTTTGTTTTAACTTGTAAACAAACTAGGTAGCCTTTGCTGCCTCACTGATTTGTTCCTATAAAGTACTTTATTCTTTGTAAACAAGCACCTATTAATGCATTGTGCTTTCTAAAGATTACTGAGATTATGGCTAAATCAAGTTGTATCCATGTGGGGAAATCATTGGTCATGTGACAAAAACAACAAAAGAGCAGCGCTTTCCTAATGGCTGAGATTTTCCATGTTAAAAATCCCTGTTGGGTATTTAACAGCCTATAAACAGATCATAATTGTCCCAACAACCGGGGCATCCCATTCACGTTGCAACAGGAAATACTCAACGTGTGGCCAGTTAAGTCTGACAATGAATAAGCAAAATTTACCAAAGTATCAGAACATTTCTCTCAGTTGGACCTACCATACTTCACATCAATTTAAGTACAAAGTTTGCATTGCGTTTGTGAGAAATCTTTGTTTTAGGACACGTTCTTATCAGAAACGTTACATAATTCGCAAATAGGTTTCAGCAGTGTTGTTTGTACAGTGTAACATAGTTTTATCGCGTCCACCTAAAACCGGTTCCAAGCCAAGCAGGTTGTTGTCTTAGGCAAGAGTAATGAAGTTTATCCCTAGAAAGCTGTTGGATTTGACAACAAAAATTTGAAAAAAAATCTTATCTATATAGGTGTTTTTTCTTAATGTGCAACAACAGAATCAGAGGTACCTTTTTAGTTCATGTACACACATATTTGGCCATGGTAAAACTAGCAAACAAACAAATAAGTAACCAAATGAAATAAATTAAATATCAAATAACTATAATAAAATAAACAAATGATGCTAAATGGCTAACTAGCTTTACAAACTGCTTTACTTCAATGTCCTTTTACCAGTATTATGTAAGTCAATAGTTCTGCCAGATCTCTATAATGATGTGTGAGAGTGCTGCCCCTCGCTGTATAAAAGGGTGTATCCTGTTGTTGGACTAATAAAACCCACAAATTAAGTCAATTAGCGCTGAATGGACCAGGAGTCTATTTACAATGGATTTTGTGCCTGAGGCGACTCTTCACTTAGTCCTGTCCTGGTCGCGTCTCTATGCTACAAAAGGCTGTCGCTAACTGCAGCATTTATGTATGCCACTAGTCATTTAGTCTGACACGACATGGCAGCGTGCACCCGCAAGGCATTAACTTACAATGGAGAAACTGAGAAACTTAAATTAGTAATGATTATAAGTCTTATGTCAACATTAGTATATGTTTTGCGCAAAGCTTCACTGAAAGATCGCAGCTTTCTAATGTAAAGTTTATATTATATTAGCATCCAAATGTGTATTATTATTATTTTTTTTTTTGTAATGCATGCACACATATTTTCAAAGGCCTACTAACTTTTTTGATTTATTTTAGTTTTTCTTTTCATTCAGAGCTATAAGTTTTTTTTCTTTGGCCCAATAAAGTAGTAATTGATAAAAACATACTTATTAACAATGGAAACAACTGAGTAATGTTGTAGTTTGCTTAGCCTTAACATGACAGCGTATATATTTACAATTTATGCCCCTGACTCATAGCCACACTGCATGAAACATGTATTCTTCACCAAAACAAGTTCAAAATACTGTTGTAGAATAAATTGTATTAGCGTGAGAGAAGCAGAGAAGCATGAAGCTGAAGTTCTAATGCAAGAGAAGCTTATTCGACGTCAGTACAGAACCCAGCACCCATGAAACCTCAGGTGTTGGTATTGTCCATTACAGTCCACTGCAGTCCAGTCTGGCTATGCAACTGTTGTAGGGAGTATTATACCTCTAACGTAGGCAAAGATGATGAGGACTGGGCTAGCAGTGAGTGTTCTTTTGTGTAATTTTGTTTGCAAATATCATCTACACCAAGAAAGGAGTGGACGAAGACAAATGAGGTGATCCCTTGTATTTATTTTTTGGTGGTTAAGTCCCAAACCCAGATTAATTTATGTGTTGGCAAAACTTAAGTGAAAAATCTTGGTGAATAGTTTTCAAATTTCATCTGTGCAGTGTGTTGCAAGTTGATATTTGTTTGTTAGCTATATTTCATCTGTACAGCAGTGGCTAAAATAGTGCTGACAGAGAACAGTCTTCACATTGTTGCCCCTTCTACATCAATGGTCTGATATTGTGTGAATGGCGAGTTCAAAGACATCGCAGCTGTTCTGACCTTGGCCGCTTTGTGAACCATAAAAAACTCTGTAGATCGTAAATTTAGCCTTGTGGCATGTTGTGTTGACGTAGTTAATCGTGACAAAATAATGGAAAATTACAATAGTCTGAATTAAAAACACTGATCAGCTAAATTGGCCGTGTGTGAATGAATGGTGTGAACTGGTGTTTGGGCCAAGCTGTGAGCTGCTAATTGGGTGAAAAGGAGCGTAGCTGGTTTTGTGGTGTTTATATTTGAGGAGGAGGTCGATGGGGAGCTGCCTAATCGCATTCTGTCAACATGTTCTCAAACACAGTTGATGTTGGCTGGAGTTTAAACCATAGGACAAAGGTGACACGCCTAGAACTGCTTTTGATAAACAAGGATCAGGAAAAAAGTGTTTGTTATGTTAGGAATGAGTACAATGTAAGCTTAGGTTTGTGTAAGTCGAACACAACACAATGATGATAGAATGCTATATAGTGATTCTGTCTTTTTCTTTTTAATGTAGCTCTATGCTCAAATGGACATTTTTCCCCACCCACTCTTCCTATTGACCCCCCTTAGTCAGGGTCTGAGTGACAAATGAACTTTATTTATCTATTTATTTATTTGTCAGGGACAATTACAGCTGAGCACCGAAACTCAGTTCCAAATGCAAGTACTTGTACCACAAAAACACCATTCGTTTGGTGCCAACTTTTGGTTCCTTGGCTTTAAATGCCAGCGCCTATTAGCCAATATATAGAGCACCTATTTAACATCAGCGCAGGTGGTCACGTGTCAAAATTGCACTCTGCACAAACGAATGGCACAAACAGCACTCACGCAGACTCGTTTGGATACATCTTGTCCTCTTGTTAGAAACAACAATCATACCTAAAACTGACTGCTTGTCAAAGGCTGCATGTTTTGTTATTGCAGATAATTGTCAAAATAGGTGGGCATTTTAAAACTGGTGGTTAGGTTGCCACATGATAGATTGAACTAGATGTCCCAGAATCATCATCCCTTAACATAGGCCTCCATGTGCACAAAGCACTCACGTTTAACATAGGCCTAAATGTGTCCAAACACACGTGCGGTAACAGAAGAGCTGAAAAAACAGAGTGCAGAGTTGCAACGTATCCACTCAAAAAGACATAAAGTCTCCAGCGCAGGGCCTTTACAGTGTCTCAAAGTCAAAGTGCATAATCATAAATCCACTTCCAGTCAGTTTGTAGCGTCCGTGTAAAGCTGAAGCCAAACGGATAAAATCCTCCTCCTCGTCGGCTCTGGTAAAAGCGTAATTCCCAAGTAAATGCGGTGTAGTAAATATCTAGTGTGGCGCGCGTCTGCGTAAGATGTATGCAAGCGAGTCTGCGTAAAGTTCGCCATAATGCTCCTCCTCTGCTTGGGTAACCTCGTAGTAAAAGCGCAAATGAAAAACATGTGCTCCGCAGCGCTTTCTGTGATCTAAAGTGCCCTATACAAACTAAACAAAAGTAAAAGTTAAGTGCGTGTGCATCCACGTGAGGATCAGCTGTGCTCTGTGGTGTATTTGCATGCACATTTGTTTTAAGTTGTAACTGAAGGTCGTAGAGCCTAGTACTATGTTTTAAAATATGAATTAACATAGTTATGTGAAAATTGTTGTAAGCATTTTTGGCATATTGTCGACTTTGTGTAAGTACATAGAGGCATGGATTGACAGATTTTCAGCCAAAAAACAGTTGGCGTACTATTATCGTGAACCTCATATAGCAGACTGGACCTCTCCAAATGTTGTATGTTTTATATCTTGTGTAATGGGGTTAAAATGAGGCTGTTTGCTGTTCTCTTTTGTATTCTGGTCAGCACAGCCACAATAGCAAAACAGGAAGGAGACGTGACCACTGTGAGACTCCAGATCTTACAAACGTGCACCAAAACACTACTATGCAATACGCAATATTCTGTAGATCACAGATAGGAGCAGTGGCCCTAAGGTACAGGGAAAGCAATAGTAGCAATAGTATTCCTAGTTGTATTGTATATTTTGTATGTATATTTTACTGAGACAACAGTAATGTTATGTAACTTTATAGGTGGCTGTTCAAGTTACACTGCAGACTTCTTTAAACCAAAAGAGCTATGGCCTTCTATTGGCCAAGAGTGCAAACAATAATGAGACCTAAACCTGGTTTCTTGTCAATGTCAGTATTATTATTGCAGATAATTGTCAAAATAAGTGGGTATTTTAAAACTGGTGGTTTGGTTGCTGTGTGATAGTTGATTGAACTCCATGTCCTCGATTCACCATTCCTCTAGTACATGACCAGCTTCATGAAATTAAACTCTGAAAGTAAAGTAAATGTGACATAAACAACCTAATAAAAATCATTGTATGTCAAGTTTGTGCTTTTGGAGTGTAATATTGAATTGAAATCACATTGGTTAGTTTTATTGACTGAATAAAGTTGTTTTTTCCTTCAAGCAAGATGGATTTTTGTGCATTACATTTGCTAAAATCATAGTGGAAATGTTTGGCTCTTTTAGCGTTGAGCCCGTACTTTTGCATAACACAAACCCATTTCCACCTTTGCAGTGCTGACTTGCAATGTACTAACACGTGTAATAATTCCCAGTGAAGCAGACAGATTTATACACAAGAGCATGTGTCTCTGTGTGTCTAGACCAGACCTGGCTAAGCTTATTATAGGCGACTTTCTCCACAGGTCACCCTATAAAGCTCATGTTAAAGATGTATAGACTCAGTATACTGTCTCTACTGCAATGTGTTTAGATTCACAAAGGAAGTGAAATGGATCTTAGCTAATTTTTGGTTTGTCGGTTAGCAGAACTCTGTAAGCAAGCAAACGTTGTATTGTCTGCGGTATTTTCTGTTAAGATCACGAATGGGTCAAGCTCAGACAGTCAGCACAATTTGGGGTTTGTAGTTTGAGTCTGTGACATTATGTTAAAATGATTCAACATGATAATGCAGAGATGAAGATGCTACCTCCAGCTACTAATAATGAGCTGTTAATTAATATAAACTTAAAAAATGGGAATAATGGCATTTTTAAGATGGAAAAATTCATCAAATTTAGTGCTGGCATATTTTGCAAAGTAAATTACTCGGCGATACAATACTTACAATAAATAATGTCCTAAACGTCTCATATTAACAATCACTAAGGGTGCATTAACTATAAACAGAAAAGTACACTGACAATTTATATTTTTGTGTTGTGTTTTTAGCAACATGAACCGTGAGGACCGGAATGTGCTCCGAATGAAAGAACGTGAAAGGAGAAATCAAGAAATCCAGCAGGGCGGAGGAGAGGCGTTTCCAGCTAACTCCCCTCTTTTTCCTGAGCCGTACAAAGTGGTAGGTTTCGTCAGCATTCACGACAGACACACACGCAAATCATGAGTCACTTTTGTTCTGTTCTTTACAATCCAACAAGGTGCAAAATGCAATAATTCACCAATGTTTACGGATGTTTACTTTGCCAATTGACGAAGAAGCGTGTATGTTATAGAGGAGTTATAAAAAAATGGATAATATTGCACTTTTAGTTTTACAGTTATGCAAAAGTAGCACAGGATATTATGTTGTCTTTCATTAAAAAAAAAAAAAGAAACAGCAGAAAATTGAGCTGATTTAAAGGAAACAGATTTAGCGTGTAGCATTTCAAATTGGGGTATGAAGTGGTATTTCTACACCTTTCTTCTACACCAAACATCAAATTTGAAAATATAATATGAATTTTGTCAATATGACCCACCCTAACCTGTTACCTTTTTAGTCTCACATAAAAGAGCCTAACAATATAAGATAAGATAAGATAAGATAAGATAAGATATGCCTTTATTAGTCCCACAATGGGGAAATTCCAGCATTGCACCGCACACATAGAACAGAAGGAAATAAAATAAAACAAGATAATAGATAAATAACAAGATAATAGATAAATAGAAATAATTTAAGAAATAGATTCAAGAATAACTCTAATATACACACACACACACACATATATATACATATAAATATACATCTCCTTAGTAAAGTGACTTGTGAAGTGGGTATTGATATCTGATGAATGCAGACTGAACGCTGGATTAGACACTTCTGCAGAACCATAACCGCTAGTAGTACGCGCAGCTCTCATTTCCTGTCAGTGTTTTAGATTAATACAGATTTCTGAGTGACTGTGCTGGTCAATTTTCTTGGTATTCTTTTGTGCTTCAAACGATTTAATTAGCCTTAAAATCTAAATTAGTTGTACTTATCAGTATACAGATATCTCCCTCTTATTATTCTTGCTGCATTTAGTCCGAGCTTTAATATTATTTTCACAGGCAGAACGTGATAAGCCAAATGCATATTGTTTTCCCTTGGACGCAATCCTAGTGCCAGCAGTAATGCCATCTTAATCTGCCTCTCCGGGCCAGTTAAATGGAAATGCCCCCCGCTGTGTGTGTCTCTCCCTCCCCCTCTCTTTCCCGTCTTCTCTCTTCCTTTTTCTGTATCTCTCCGCCTCCCTCCCGTTCCTCTTTCTTTCTCTTTCTGTACGTACCCTCTATTTCTTCTTCCTTCCGTCCTGTTCGCTCCCCGTCTTTCTATCCCTTGCTCCAACCTTTCTTTCTCTACTGTCATCCCCTCCCTCTCTCTCTGTCCCTCGCTTCCTCTTTTTCTTTTTCTACTTTCTCTCTACCCCCCTCTTGCTTTCTCTTGCTCTCTCTCTGTCTCTGCGTCTTCCTCTCTTGCTTTCTCTCTCCCTTCCTCCCTCTATTTCTTTCTCTCTCCTCTCTCTTTCACCCCTGCCTCTTTGTATCCCACACGCTTTCTCTCTACTGTTCTATCTCCCTCCCCTCCTTTCTTTTTCCCTCTTTCTTGCTCTGTTTCTCTCATTCTATTTCTTCCTCTCCTCTGCCTTTCTCTCTCCCCGTCTTATGTCTTCGTAGCTACAGCACATCTAGGCCAGTACTCTGAACAGTCTCTCCTCTTTCCCAACCAGCTTGTGTGTAATAAGCTGATTCCAGTTCTCTGCGCCGGGCTAATCTTTGCCTCTAACCAGATTTGAGCAGCAGTAAGTGGCTCTCTTTCCTTAACGGCAGCAGCCCGTCACCATCAAAGCCGCCACTAGGAATGCGTCCTGACAGGTTCCGTGGAGGAGGAGGAGGGCTGCCCCGTGTTTGGCCTACAACAGAGTGAAAGGTCAAAAACAGATTACATCCAAAACAATAGGCCTCTTCTTGGCACTGCAGTAGATATGGAAAAGAGAGTCACACTTGGGTGAAAGAAGATTATTGTCGATGGAGATTTAAAGACCCGTAGAACAATGTGGTATCATGAATTTGTATGTAGCAGACGAGTAACCAGATAATGAGGATGCTGCGCTGGCAAATTTTGCGTAAACGGCAATGCTGTATGGTTATGCATGTACTGTGGGGGTGTACGCCTGTCGCAATAATGCTACATGGACTTATTGTTCAGTATGTTAGCTGGAACACTACTTTTTGGGGGTCAGTGTTTATTGTGGATACTTCTTAGTACTAGTCGGGAACGTTTTGTTATTTTTCCTGTTCTGCGATAACATTTGAGGTGTGGAAGGTTGAATAAATAACTTCCATGACTCATTATAGATACAGATTAACTACCAAAGTGTCTCATTCTGCTATTTATTTAGTGCAGTTTGTGTTTTGCAGCCGGATCATGCATTTCAAATAGTTTTTTGAGGGTACTGTATTGTGTCAGTTTCAGTATTATCGTTTATCGTCTATATTTTTTCAGCATTATATCGTACTTCAAAATTCCTTATCGAGACAGGCCGAGGTGCGTGTGAATGAGTTGGCTTGTTTTTGTAAATCAAAATTATATTCACAGTGCACATTTTAAAACATGTTAAATATTATTAGCAATTAACAGAAATATGAAACGCAAAAGTAAATGACTAAAGTATATTTGTATATTATATTTGTAGAGGTCTGAACTCCTGCGTGAGCAAATTTGATATGTGTACAACTATGATTAGTCCCTTTATCAACATCCACCACAGAATAATTGTCTACTATCGAATGAAAAAGCTGGTTGCCAACTATTAAGGTGTCTGTGTAATCCCTCAGGCGCCCAGGTCCGATCCATCGTAAAAGCCAAAAGTAAAATCTGTCAGCTGGACCAAAAGTTGTAGGAGTGAAGACGTTTCGCTGCTCATCCAAGCCGCCTCTTCAGTTCTGTTAAGGTTATATAAATCCTTTATAGTGTCAGATGCCCATGTCAGTTGTACTTTAAAGAGCCACTTTATTCAAGTAGTCATGATTGAGCTCTCTGGGGGACAATACAACGCAACAGTCTGTCTGAGGAAGGCTAATATTAGACTCAAGTTCAAATCACCACTAATGGAAGGACGATAACACTTTCAAAGATATACTGCGATAAACGGTAATACGGAAACTACTTTACGTCACAATAACGGTAGTGTAAGATGATAATAAAGATAATAATCCCAGTAAACCATTTTTTGAATAGACAGTATCATTCAATAGGCCTGAGCTGTAACAAATAATTAGCAGAATGAACCAGTAACTAGCCATAGAAGTTACTTATTCAACCCGCTACATTTCAGATCTTATAGTATTACAACAAAAATACCCCAAATCTCTCCAATTTTACAGATAAATTGTACACATGATGAATATTTAGCCCCAAAATAAATTGTTTATTTTGATTAACAATGTGTTTTAGCCTTTCGCTTACATTTGTTTAAAGAAACTATTAGACCACACATCCACAAATTTGTTTCTTAAGCTTTGTAAACACTAGAGCTACCAGGGTAATCAATCAAATCGAAATTGCTACTTGCATGGTAATTACTGACAAATGATTCTGTCTCTATAGAGTATTACGATGTTTAAAACCAGTAGTTTAACACAAGAATCAAAAATGGAGGTCTGTTTTTTCAGTTATATTTCAGCGGTCTGTTAAAATGTGCACTGTAAACTTATGATTGATTTCATAACAAATTACATTATCCAAAAATTTTCAAATTCATTCAACTCTGGTAACCACATTCCCGCCAGTTAAAACACTGAGGTAAACTGATATCTCCAAACTCGACTATCCTTTCTTTCTCTCCCTCCCCGTGTCTCTCTATACGCCTGTCTGAATCTTATATAAGCTTTCGTTTGACATTTCTCTGCTTCACTAAGTTGAAGTTGGCTGTTTTCTTTCGCTGCAGCTGTGTCCTGCCTCACACATGTACGTTCAGGTCAGGAGGACTTTTATGGGCCAGTGTTGAAGTCTTTATATCTCCTCGGTCCAGACTCGAAAGCCCTTAATATCAGTTTAACCATCGGAGCCACTCCTATGTTTAAATGGAGCAGATGTGGTTCTATGAAGCAGAAATATCGTGGTTATCTACTATCACCATAAAGCAGTTTTGTCCAAACCTTTTTCACCCAGGGTCACTTCTTCAAACATACATTTGAAGCAGAGGGCCGCAGACCGGTGCTCAATACACTTGATGATTCAGATGCATTCAAGGTGCTTTTAAAATAGTGTAAAACAGTTTGACAGTGCCACACCTTTAATAATTCTTGAAACATAAATTTTAGGTCTGTATCACAATGAAATGTATTGTAATTGAGGTTATAGTGATAGAAATACTTACGTTTGCTGTAAAAATGACTGTCTGTGACCAGTTGGGCCAGTTTTGCAGGAGAGCCAATAAAAATTTGTCTGATAGTTGCATTTGGCACCCGGGCCATAGTTTGGACACTCCTTCTATAAAGTAATAGTGTGAACAAGTAACATGAGCACAGCAAAGTAGTAGTTTCATTGCCGTATTGGAGCATTTTTTGCTTTTCAAGTCAAAGCCAGTCACACCGAGATAAAATGTTATTCATTTTTTAAATTTTAATGTTTTTGCTTTTAAGTATTTTACTTTTGCATGTGCCTGGTTATTGGCAACAAGAAGAAATGAATCATTATTTCAGAAATTAATTTGGTTAAAGTTTGGTTAACTGTATGCAAAGCGACCAGCTGATTATATCTCTTTTATAATGTTGACTAATGAGCTTAAAAAATGAAAAGCCTTTATTTAAAATGTCCACTTTCAGTCAAAGCCCAAATGTGGTTTTCCCGATAATTTGACTAATGGTTTACATTGATGTAGAAATGTTCATTGTTTTTAAATTCTTGTGCGTAACCCAACCTTTTAAAATCACACGTGAATCTCCATGAGTGAGAGCTAGTCCTAACAAACAGGAGCCGGAGGTGTGACCAGTAGGAGTCCTGCTGCAAAAGACATGTTTGTGTTTCCTTTAAGGCTGAAACCAGATACTTTCAACAGTTCCAGGCCATTTACTGACTTCACACCAGTCTCCTGAAAAGCTGACAATTTAACATGATTGATTAAAGCTCAGAGGGAGGCGGAGATGGGCTCTAGGGGTGGTCCAAATGATTACATGTATTGGATTGCTTTTAACACAATTTGCGCTGCACGAAATCTCATTGGATCATCTCTGCAATGCTTTGAATAATCAGTATTGCACAGAGATTGACCAAGAACCAAACCTGAAATTTTGCTCATGTGACCCTGTTATTGACAACAACAAAATGTCATGTTGACTTTTGAAAGAAAGCGTTTTAAACTAAGGAATTAATAGTAGAAGTTTTCCCGTTTTAACACAAGGCTGTAGGTATTATTTACTCAAATGTTTTATGAAGTATTCTTGATTGTGGAGGATTTTTAATCAGGTTTGACATTTGTTGGTTCAATTGGTAGTATTGGTTTTAGTATTGGTCAATGGGGCATATATTGAGATTTAAACTGTAACAATGAACTAAATATGGAACAGTTTGATTTGACTTTGTAATCTCATTTGTCATTGTGGGTGCCACTTTACAGCATACTTTAAAGCTGCACTATGTAACTTTGCTAATGGAGGATCTGCCACTGTCTTGCCTCCGTGGAGATATTATTGATTTTCCGAGACTATTTTACAGATGAACATGCGAACAGGCCAAATATACTTTTGGAAAGTCAAATGCTTATAATTTAATAAATGAAATATTTATTAACTTTATACTACCATAGTGTGGCTCATTTCAGTATCTCCATGAGACAAGGAGATGGCAGAAAAGTTACATAGTGCATCTTTAAAGTGGTATACAGTTGTCCCTCACTATATCGCGGTTCACCTTTCGTGGCCTCGTTGTTTCGGAGATATTTTTAGGGTTTTTTTTACACCATATGAACGCACATTGTGTTCTGCGTCCTGATTGTTTAAGGAACTGTAGACCATTGTCCATCAGTCTCTGTGCCGTGTCTCCTGCACAGGACAGAATGTGTTCAGTCAAATTTACATAAATGTTGGATCGCAGTGTGACTCTGAAGTGCTGTATATTTGAGAGTTTTTCCACGACAAAACCCACAATGTTGATGAAACGTTCTGCACAGACAAAGGCACCGACGAAGGTTTGAACTTTGAGAGAGTTTAAACAAGAGAGAAATGTGAGAAAATGTTAATGCCTGTGTGAGAAAAGTGTATAAAGTGTGTGGTGAGGGGTTTTACAGCCGCACCACTGTATGACTACTACTGCATCTTTCTGTACTGGCTTCCTTTCTCTTTAAATGTGTCATTGATTATCTACATCATGCCATTAAGTCGAGCCATAAACCTGTTTTATACTTCTGCATAGATCTAACATTTCCCTGTTTTGCTTTCGTCCCCACAGTCCAGCAAAGAGGACAAACTCTCGAGCCGTATCCAGAGCATGCTTGGAAACTACGACGAGATGAAAGAACCTATCGGCGCAGACACTCTCCCCAAACTCTCCAAATCCTCCAACAACAACAGCTCCTCTTCTACCGAGGACAAGTCCGGGTCGGGCCTTTACGCATCGGATCAGCGCAGTGGCGGGACAGGTGGCAGCGGACAGAGCAAATGGACTCCAGTTGTTTCCACAGGGGTTGGCTCTTCTACCCAATCTCAAAAACGCTCAGGACTGCAAAGCGGGCACAGCAGCCAACGGGGCGGTAACAATAGTAGTAGCAGTAGTAGTAGTAGTAGCCAAAGACACGGTGCAGAGGTGCGAGACAAGAAGTCGAGCAAGCATAGTGGCGCATCTGAACATTTGAAATCACACACGTCGAGTCCCGCCAAAGGGAATTTAAGCTCATCGAGTAGGAGCTCATTGTCCACAGAGCAGCATCACAGCAAAGACCGCTACAGGCCCAAGTCTCCACGGGACAGGGAGGCCAGCTGGGACTCCCCCTCCAGGTAAAGCTGGTTGAGAAGAAGACACATTACAGTGAATTATGATAAACGTACACAATAGCTCGACATTCAGGTTTCTCTTTGATGCGTTCATGGATTTCATTACTTTTTCTTGTTATGGACACCATTTTGAGGACTTTTGACCAAAGATGAAGCTACATTTTGAGCATAGATGAAGGTTCTTTACAATGAGTTATGCACAATAGCTCCACCTTCAGTTTCCCGTTTAAGTCTCAGAAAATGTCTTTTATGGATTTAAGTCACATTCCTAAATCTGTTGTAGTGTCAAAAGTCCTCAAAATGGTGTCCATAACAGGAAAAAGTAAACTTTTATTTGCTATAGCTATGTCCTATTTTTTTTGTATCACTTGAATCCCATAAATATTATGCAATGTAAAAAATCAAAAATCAAAGACTAAGTATTGTGTATTAATTGCCCCAAAACTGGCAGTTTTCAAGAAAAAGAAAATGCTTTAATTTAAAAGGGTTGATTTAATTCATCAGTGTGAATGAAATTTTATTTAATTTCACTTTTTTCATAATATTAATTATTATATTATTGTATTGTACTACTGTACTAAAACTGCGATAACAATGAATCGAGGGAACCTATGAACAGAATGGCAGCCGTACTTAAAGAGGGCGTATTACACTTCTCTGGGGTATTAGTTGCTAACACATAAAATATTTAGGTCACCATGTTACCTTTTGTATTGTTTGCAAATGCTGAAAACAAGATAGAGCATCAAAAACATGTTCAACATGTTACTAAATCCCCCTTCCCATTGCTTTCCAATGCCAAGTCACTCCCCCTTCAGAGCACATTACCATGTGTGCATTTTACTAATGTGCTACTGCACATCACTTCATGTTTGTGAACTTGTAGTTTATTTTGTATCATGCATCGTATTTATAGAAAAATGCTGTTCTGGAGCATGGGTAAGATAAGCTTGTGGGCTGAGCTAACTGTAAGGAAGGTTTCATGGGGCCTGGGAGATATCTCTAGATTACATGGATGTCATATAAAGCCTCCTCAGGCATGTTTTTGATGAAAGAACAATGTTATAACATTACTATTTTGCACAATACCGCCTCTTTAATGATCGATGCATGAAATTGGCAGTGCTTTTTTACATTATCGTTATTATATTCACTAATCTAAATTTCACCTCCAGGGTCCACACGTTCCCCAGCGGGCAGCACTCGAGCCAGGCCTTTCCCCCTTCACTCATGTCCAAGCCGCCAGGCTCCATGCAGCAGAAGCCCACCGCGTACGTCAGGCCCATGGACGGACAGGAGACCACTGAGGCCAAGAGCTCCCAATCTGAGAGCTACACAGCCCCCTCCCACAGCAGCACTGTTGGGGAGATGAAGTCCAATGGGAAAGCCTCACTCTCCAAACTCAAGATCCCGTCACAGCCCATGGAGGTACGGGTGCGTATGCTAACCACTTATTTATCATAGACATGTTTACAGTGGCGTTGTGTCCTTGGCCAGAGATAACTCCATGGTTTCTTCTGGCAGTACTAGAGGTTTTTTTTTTGTTTAGACCCATCCATTTTTTGTCCTAGTTTTCTCCTGTATCACAGTGGGTTTTAGTTGAATTCAGTCTTACAATCTCATCTTTAGTCTCACTATTTATCCCAGTTAATTCCAGTTTTCTAAGTTTCCCCTTGTTTTAGTCCTGCTTTTAACCTGGTGCACACAAATTAGTTGCCTCTAGGTGAATATTTAAAATCCTTCAATTATTTTGGGAATATTCATTTTGTCTTAATTTACGATAGTTATATTTTGGATTTCTTTTAGGCAGACAACATTATCAGTGAGATGTATTTACTTCCTTACCTCAGAACTGTCATATTTAATTGTCAATCATCAACTAATAATAAGAGATGCAAACCTAGCTGTCTGCATATTTTAACTATTGCATTTAAGTGAGCACTTTTAACACTTATATAAAGGTATATTAATCTTGGCTATAGAAAGCCTAATACATAATCCTCATAAGACATCATTATATGGAAATAGTAAATAGTAGTTGTCACCTTTGCTTTATTTTATTTGATTTATCTTTTTTGTCTATTTAGGGCTCCAGTGACCCCAACTGTGTGGATGAGATTCTGAAGGTACATTACTACCTACAGTTATTAGCTGTTATGTGTCAGGTGTTTTTCCACAATGTTAATTTTAATCTGTCTGCATTTCGTTTTTTTCCAGGAAATGACTCAATCGTGGCCTCCTCCATTGACAGCCATCCACACGCCCTGCAAAACTGAGCCTTCAAAGTTCCCTTTCCCCACTAAGGTAAGAAGTATTGGTGTCACTGGTAAAAAATAACAAGATAGTGGTTTTGTTCATTTATAAATGTGTCAGCAGGATTGTAGTTACAGCCCTAGGGCTCTTCACACAACCAAGTCAAATTAGTTTGGGTTTACTTCAGTTCACACTGCCTCATTTTTTCCATGAATTTAATGAGTTTTGGTCAGAGAAAAAAACATATTTTAAAGTCTGCAGATAATCTTTGAGGTCGTTTTATCAACAGTGATGTTGAATCTTAATACTTTTCCAGAGCTCTCATCCTCTTTGTCTCATATTGTAGCATTGTCAAAACTACTCACTTAAACTAGTATCTGAACTATATAACTCATTTTTAACAGGTATTGATGCAGAAAAATGCATAAATAAGAAAAAAGTTGGAGCTTTTATTTTTAGAATGGTCCTGATCTCTGTTAGTGTTATGACCACACTAATTATTTGCTCATATAAATATAATTTGACCGGAACAAAGTATCTAGCACTGGAACTAAACAGAAACTAGGCAGCTAAACTAGTTTTTTATTAAACAAATAGCCAGATCTAAACCTAAACCTAAAATGTTCCTTTGGCTGGTTAATGAAAAAAACAAAAAAAATGTAAACAGTGAAATTAATTATGTTTTCTCTTTTGCATTTAGGACTCTCATCCATTCCCTAGCGGTCACAGTAAGTACACTTTCATAATTACATAAAATAAATAGACAGTTGCTTTTAATCACTTATTATATGTTAAATTTCAGAACGTTCCTCGAAAAGCTCTAGCAGCCATCAGTCCAAAGCTTGTGAAGACCAACCAACGTGAGTCCTTTGTCCTGTTGTGATCTTACCCATGCAAACATACAGATGTACACGTCATCAGCTCTTTATAAACCTCTATTTGAATGTGCTTTGAAAAAACATGTAAAAGAGTTACTGAGTATTGGATTACACTGAATTTCCATTGCCCATACATCAAACTCTATACCCAGGCTTCTTCAGTGGAAATACACATACTGTTAATGTCTAGTTAAGTTTAGTTTGTTTAGTAATTTGTTTCTCAAAGCAGACTCAAATCATTGTCGAATACTTTGAGCAGATTGAGGGACGTATTTGTCTATAAGTCTATAATTTAAACACTTAATACTTTGTTTGTACTAATACAATTCAGACTCAATGTATGTTCACTTTGTTTTAGGCCGTTGGAAGAGGACCTTAAACTTAGCAGCAGTGAGGACAGCGATGTGGAAGAGTCTGGGAAAAATGCCTCAAGAAACACATCAGCAAGGTAAACCTATAAAGTTTTTGTTTTGTTTGTTACTTTTTATTCAGGTTGTGTTAATGTGGTGTCATGACGTTCTAAAATGGAGTTTATAATGCAAGCGTAAATTCTGTAGCTAGACTTATTCTTAAATTAGTGTGGGCCCTTACTACTACAATAACAAATTAACCTGGGATGCCACCGTGTGCTATAGATTGAATTGCAAAACATATTTCGTTTTGTTATAAGTATTAGATCAGTATTAGATGTGAACATGTTCCATACATTTCCTATGTTGGGACACAGATAAATAATGTTTTTTGGTATATTTGACACAGTTCCTGCAATTGATGCTTAGTGTTTTAATGAATTTTACACACGCACTAAAAACTTTTGTCATTATCTGTACAATAACATAACTATTAGTGTACATTTACATATTGTTGTTGTTATTATTTTCATTTTCAGTAATAACAGTGAAGTAGCGGAGCAGCTGAGGGACGACTCGAGCAGTCACAGTGGGTCTGAGAGCAGCTCCGGTTCAGACAGTGAGAGCGAGAGCAGCAGCAGCGACAGTGAAGCCAACGAGCAACCGCGGCCCGCATCACCCGAGGTACAGTGAACACTATTCTCTATATATCTTTAACTATTCTTGTTTTCTTTTGTGACATGTTCAGTTTATCATGCAGGGTTGTTTTCTGGGTTGTAGTGATTCATCTGAATGATTGCTATCTGGACTAAACAGACTCTAAAGCGCATGACAAAAGATGTTTAATAACTAAGATGGTACCATTATTAAATCAAAAATGGCCAAAAATATACCATTTGTAATTTTCATCAATACAGATACAGATTTGCTGTTTGTAAATTTTCTTTCAAGAGTTACAAGCCTTCACTCAGCATGTTTTTCCTTCCTTCCCTTTTCCTCTGTTTAAAATGTGGTCTCAATGTGCAACACAAAATTTGTTTCACTAGTCAAAAAGATGATCGTTCGCTGGACTTCTCGACTACTAAAATCATTGTTAGTTGCAGCCCTACTATGTTTGTATAACCTTGAAAAATACCACAAACGTAATCAAATTCAGCACTATGGATCTTTCTTATGAAACTATCCTGAGAGGGACATATTATCACATCGTTGAACCTGAAAAAAACTAAAATGTCATGTTTTAAAAGGAAAATAATTTCAGCTGTAGCTATATATTTTGTGTCTGGTTTAGTAATAACTCACCATTGACGTCACAACCTTAAAACAAATGGCCATATTCTACATTCAAACACACTGTAAAACCAGAAATTACATATGAAAATATATTAGAGAATCTTAGAACTGGAAATGAGACGATCGTATTGACGGACGAGCGGGACATGCCGGCTTTGCTTTAAGCGTTTTTGTCTAAGCTTTGCGATGTGTGAACTATGAAAAGCCCTATAACACTAAATGTATTTATTTTTTAACTGTTCCTCAGCCTGAACAACAAGGAGCGAACAAGTGGCAGCTGGACAACTGGTTCAAGAAGACCAAGCAGTGCTCTCCCGCCTCCCCCGTGGACAATAATAATGCTCCCACCAAATGCAAAAAGGAGGGACGGGACAACAGCTCGGGACGAGGGTACAGCAGCCAGGGTGGAAGTTCCAAAGACTCCTCCACCCCCACGCCAAGCAGGGAGTCCCGGGCGCCACAGAAAGGAGCAGAGGGAGGCAGAGGGAGGCAGAAGTCACCAGCTCAGAGCGAAGGTACACATATGATCAGTGTAACATCCAGCCACGTTCTGCACAGTTTAAAGTATTGATAGTTATTAGTAGCATATTCTCAGCCAATAGATCTTTATATGGCTCTTTCAAATATGTACACATTACTACAATTTTATGTTCCATTCACCTTCTGCATATGTCCTCCAAATTGCCCCAGGTACAAACATTATTTTAGTCTTTACTATGATAAAATGCACAAAAGCAGAAATATGGGTCTCTTTCATTCCAGCAGCAAAAAAAACAAAGTGGAAACATGATAAAGGTGCTCTATGTAACTTTTTTGGGCTGACACCTGCTTCTCTCCATGGAAAGTTCCCTAGATTGCCATGATGTGTATTACCATATGTATGCACCTTAAGAGTAAATAAATTAACATAACCCGTCATGTTTTACACTTTTAATTGCATTGCATTTCTGTTGAAGTCTGTTAGAGTTCTGAGGTTAGCAAATAAATACAAAAGATTACAGTCGGGTGGAGTGCAGCAAACAAATCTCACAAACTAGGAACTTGCTTCTACTTGCTACGATACTTCTGTCTGATCGTGTGCCAGCTTTGGGCTGACAGAAGAAGACCAGAGTGCATAGAGGAGCTTGAACAAAGGCCAGGTGAGGGAAGGGGGGAGGGGGAAGACAATCTGCCATCCACTGGTAAAAAATTAAATAAATAAACTTACATATGGTAGCTTTAATGCCATCTATTCTTATCATATTTGCTAATGTTATAGTAACAAGAATGTTTCAGTGTACATATTGTGCAAGGCCACTTCTATCTTTTCTTCAAACGTCATATTATTCTTCAGGATGATAAGATATTTCTCTCGCTTTCGCAGGTGTGATAAACAGTCGAAAAGTTACGGGAAAGAAACAACCCAAAAAGTCTGAGAAGCTCCCCGTGGTGGAAGAGCCCAAAGGAGGGTTAAGAGTTGAGAGTGAACCTGCTCCAGAGGTCCCTCAACGGCCCAAAGCGGCAACGAAAGGCTCCCGAAAACCAAGCCTCAAAAAGGAGCTGAAGGCATCGCCTAGACCGACCGCAACAAGCACAGCGGACAAAAAACCCAAGCCTAAACCGCCAGTGAAAAAGCCGCGGAAAACGGACTCGTCCTCGTCAGACTCTGAGGAAAATGAGAGCATCCCGTCTTCATCCCAAACGCCCAAATACACGGAAAGTATCAGGACTCCAGTCTGTGTGTTCTCTCCGATGGAGGACAAGGAGCTGCTGTCGCCCCTCAGTGACCCGGAAGAACGCTACCCATCCAGGACGTCCCAGCAGCAAGTCCTGTTAGTCAAGATAGGTCAGTATAACTTTGACAACATTAACGCATCCACTAAATAACATAAATCACTAAAAAGTTCAATGTGTATATTTAATTAGCTAAAAATGTAGTTATATCGAGGCCTGTTGCAATAACAAATTTTGAAGTATGATATATTGCTGAAGAAATATAGATTATAAATGATAATATTGAAACTAATTTATGCCACTGACACAGTAACCCTCAAGTAGAATTATCCCCAAAAAACTACCAAAGTGTCTCATTCTGCCATTTATTTATTGCATCTTGTGTTTTTTAACCATATCGTACATTTAGAATAGTTAATCTGTATCATACCAAAAAGTTCCTGACTAGTGCTAAGGAAAAGTACCCACAATAAATACTAACCCATCAAAAATGATTGTTCCATCTATCATATATTGAAGTCAATAAGTCCATATAGTCCAGTATGTGGTAGTTATCATGACAGTTCTGAATACATTTGTAGCATTGCATTTAATTTTTCTGTTGTTGATAAGTCGTTATGACTCAAAGTTAAGCTTGGAGAGTGATGTCCTTGGTCCCGGTGTGAATGTGGCCCCCAAATCCAACCAATACAGGCTCCATTTGACAGAAAAGATATTCATAATTTGCAAAAAGGGCTTTTACTCCCAAAAAATATGTCTATTATAACTGTGTCATCCTCAGTCTTCCAGGTATGAGCCATAGTAAAAGAAAAATATAAAATCTGTCAACTGGACGAAACGTTGTAGGAGTGAAGACGTTTCGCTGCTCATTCAAGTCACTTCTTCAGTTCTGGTCAGATTTCTGTGGACACTGCCTTAAATCTATCTGAAGGGAGGAGCTAACTACACTGAAACTTGACGTCTATTATAAATTAAGTCAAAAGCCTATTCTCTCAATGAGAAAATATGTTTATGTGCACAATAGAAAGTTAGGTTTTTGTATTGCTGGTTGATTCTTGATGGGATACAGCTTAGAGTAGTTATCAATGATCAAAACGTCAAATGCCACAGAGAAGAATCATTAAAATACAATACAATTCCTTTCTCTTCATTTCAGACTTGAGTTTGCTATCACGTATCCCAGGACGACCATACAAAGAGCCTGCGGACATCAAGGTAGAGAGAGACGATTGCTTAGAACGAGACACTAAAGACACCAGCCGGCACAACTCCGAGAAGAGCTCCAGTAAAGGCAAAAGGAAACACAAGGTACAGCAGTTATGTAAAAATCAAGACAAAATGGGACAAAAAAAAAAGTCTATGTCAAGGCGAATACACAGAAATACAATTGACGTTTTGTTTTGAATTTTAGACTGATGAAGATGGCACTAAACCAGTCAGTAAAAGGCGAAAACCGGATGACAAGCCTGCATCTCACCACAAGAGCAATAGTGAAGAGTAAGTATAATTAAGTATAATAAGTATAATTGGACATTGGTTTTCCAGCAGGTTTGGGTGTAACTTCAGAAATGAACCATTAACCACCAGTGACCTTGTTGTGTGAACAAGTTGTGTTTTCATATTTTTTATTCAGGTATTCCCAGAACCAAATTATTTGTGTTTTTAGCCTTGTGAAAAGTTGATAACGTTTAACCAGGTGTGCCAATAATTAACCTGTTGGCATCTATAAAAGAGTTGGAAAGGAAGAATTGGATTTCACTGAGTGTGTTTACATGTGTACGAGTATCCCGGTTATGATCAGGTTTTTGAGAGTCAGGGCTTTGTGTATATCCATGTATACACGTGTCCTGGATAAGCCAGTATCTTTGTTATGAGAAACCAGGATACTTTCACTGTGATGTTCTGTATGTATCCAGGATCCTGTGGCATGTAGACGCAGTGTCCTGATTTCTCACACTGGTGCTGTACTGAACCTGTGCGAACTGATACAGGAGGAGGATCAACTTTCCCAAAGCGATTCAAACCTCTACCAGAAGTTTAAAATAATAATATTAATCTGTAAATAAAAATAAAAGCAAACTATTTCAATACAACCACCTTTTAACACCTGTATTTTAAGGTATTTCTTGTTCCTTTGTTATTTTAAACACGCTTAAAAGTCTTAAGCTAGCAAGGTTACCAAAACATTTAGCTCCTTGCCATATTTGTGCCATGGCTGCCATAGCGACCCCTCTAAAATATCCAGGATACTCTGATTGTGCATGTACATCCTAGTTTCTCTGCGCACATGTAAACGTCATACCCACAATAGTCTCATAATCGGGATAAGTTGTCCTTGTAAAGCCTCAGTTGTCCAGGTATGATCCATAGCAAAAGACAAAATTTTAATCTGTCAACTGGACAAATCGTTGTAAGTGTGAAGAAGTTTGAAGAAGTTTTTTAAGGCTCATAACCGGGACATACAAACATACTAACATCAGTAATTATTAACTATTTGTGTCTTTAATGAAGATCTGAACATACTTTTGAAATGCAGCACATTTACTAAGCGTTAGACTATTGTGAAACATTACTCAAAGTGTTTTTATTGTTCATTGCCATTAAAATCATTATTAGTTAGTGATGACGATACTCTTCGATAGGTGCAAAAGCCTGTTGAAAATCTGCACATAGCTATAATAATTGTATCACCTCTATTTAATATTTTAGGCCTATAGAGCATGATGTCATTTGAAACCAATCAATAGAAACAGCATCAACTTTGTGTCTAATATTTTGTTCTATTCCCATTGTCCCGCCAGCTCCCGGAGGTCTCTGGAAAAAAAGGAGGAGGCTGTCCCGTCCCCGTCCCTGTCCTCTGGGCCGCAGCGGACGCCCAAAGCTGAGCAGCCGAGTCGAAAGAGGACCGCCAGTCAGTCCTCCGCATCCCTCTCCAGCGGCACGGGCAGCGGCAAAGAGGGTAGCCATGGCAATAAGACGAGCTCCGCCTCCAAACACCACAAAGGAGAGGTCAAAGGGCGCAGCACACGGGACGGCAAGGTTAGGACAAACACATTATGATCTGGGTTGTATGTTTACACTAGTGAAATGCTGGTAGACTTTGAGCCCAGATTTTAAAATGGAAATGTTCTACTGGTGCATATATGCTTTGAGGATGGTGTGATAATGTTTCCTCGTGTTTAGCATTTGTACATTTAGTTTGACATGGAACAGTTGTGTCATAGAGGGATGACAGTACAGGTTAGTCAGCTTCTAAAAATACAGCGGGAAAATACTGTTGACTTGTTTTGAAATGGGCAATAAGTTAGTATTTTGGACACGTCTACAATTTTACTAAATTTATCATATAACATATATAAGATTTTTGGTACCAATTTTTAATAACTCTACCTTTAATTAGCCTTAATAAATCATGATCAAGGACTTAAAGCCAGTTTGTCACTTTTAGGCCAAAAAATAGACTAAAAGAATAAAAAAATCATGTTTTTTTTTTCCCTTTTGGGTGTGTTTATTGTACTGAAAAATGTGTCTTTACTGAGTAGGCTTGCATCTCCACAAACCTTACTCTTATTTGGTCTGAAACATTGTTCCTTTGGCTATTCTATTCCACAGTATGGCCTAAAACTCACGTGCCACCTCCAGAAAGTTACATACTATGCCTTTAAAAATAATGAACAAATGTTTGTCTCTTTTTAAGGGATATTTTAGGCCAAGCAGCCAGTTAATTAAGGGGTTAGGGTTAAAGGTCAGGGGTAGGGTAATAATTAAGTCATTACTAAACCTGAATCATTCTTAAAAACTGTTCATGCTGTATCGTGGCTAATTAAGGTGTAGTTATTATAAACTTCCTAAAGTAATACGTGTTTTTTCAACGTAATGTTCAACACAAGTTAGACATCTTTTACTGTTGACTTTCAGTATGCTATGTCTGTTAACACTGTATCTCTCCAGCACAAAATGATCTCTCCCTCCAGACTCCTCTGCCTCCTCCCCAGTATAATCTGTCACTTCAGAGACCAGGCCCCTTCTTCCCCTAAAACTCTGTCCCTCTCGCTCTCCGTCTCTGCAGGACAAATCCTCCAAAGGCAGCAGCGATAACCAGCTGGCCGTGCCCCCCCTCTCCTCAGACGGCTCCAAAAACCAACGCTCCAAACTCGTGTTCGAAGACAGGTAAGAGGCATCCCTTATGTCCCAAAGAGAAAACTCACACTGGGTTATCTTTCATGCACAGGCTTTTCCCAGATCTGAATTAGCATTTCAAAAGCGTAGGATTTGAAGTTGTCCTATAGGATGCAGGTGAAGACATGTTTGTGTAAGATAAACAACTTAAAGCGCCTACTACAGGTTGGGCTACTCATTTTACTAAAGCACAGTTGAGATTTAACATTTTTCTAAACATTGTAAAAAAAAAAAAAAAAAAAAAATCCAAGTTTGGAAATTTTTTGTAGGTTTAAAATTGTACTTCCTCATTGGAAATTATGGCATCACATGAGGGAATTCCATAATTCTTTACTAGGAACCATGCCTTGAACTGGGGCAAAACTTCTGTACAGTACATAGAATTTACTATCAGACAAACAAAATATATATAACACTTTTATTTGTTGAAATAAGTTGAAAGAAATGGGTTTCTTGCGTGTTAATTGTGCCTAACTTTTGGACAGACCTCTCCCTAGTGTGAGGCCAGCAATGTTAGGAACTCTCTACTTCCTGTAATTTTCAACATAGTTTTTGACTTTTCTTTGCTAATTGCTTCTTGATTGGGGTAAAACTATAACTTATATTTAAAACGGGTATTATCCCACACTAAAATCATCGCGAAATGCTTTAAAATGAAACTACTAAGATCCTAGAAAGGTGTAAATGAAGGAGGTAGTCTGTCTGCAGCAGCATGTCAGGGTTAGGTCAGGGTTATTGGGTGTACTCTGTTTATCGAAGAAATACTAATTGTTTATACACATAACATAATTACTTGCACTAAATATCACTTGAATTCACTAAGTCTTACTATAAAAACGTAAACGTGCTTTATACAGAATATCAGCTCTTAACCTCATTGGGAAAGTAATGATTTGTGTTGTGTTCTGACCGAGCCACACCTGCACCATTCTCTTGTTTCACCCGTGGCGTGAAGTATAGTCTAAACCCAACAGAGAAACTCATTTGAATCTCAGGTTTCACTGGTCAGCCTCAGCTTGATACAATAACTAGATCACTTTCAGCAAATCACACAAATCTTTTATGTAGTTATGAAAATGTCATGTGTATTGCAATGAAAGTTACACATTTTTCACTACACGACAATGTTGTATATGAACTTAAACAATTTTTATGTTCTTTTTTTTTCAAGGGTCCATTCTGCTGATCACTACTTACAAGAAGCCAAGAAACTCAAACATAACGCAGATGCACTGGTAAGAACCAATAACATATGAAATAAAATCAACATGCCACATACATAACACTTTATATTATTGTTCCTGTGAGATTTCCTTGTAAACTAGGGTTGTCAAAAGTAGCGTAAAGACGATACTAATCAATACTAAAGCCGTTATCAAAATCATTTGAGCAGGTATCGATACTGAAAAAAAAAAATCGCATTAGCAGGACAAAATTTGAGCTTTACTGAACAGTTTTAGTTTCATTTTGACGCTAATCTGCTTTATTTAGTTTGCTGTCATTAATATGTAAATATGTATGAATGTTGTAGGACCTGAGGACACTCTGTAAACTCCAGTGTCTTGGTCGTCTCTGAGCGGCAGGAGATGACTAACACATGTGGACTGAACTGGCTTTAAACTAAATTTACTTATTTATTAGAATACCACAGCACTTTAAAATTACTGGAAGCACTTTAGCCACATACGCACTTTACAAATAGGCACTTTAGACCGCATGAGTGTGAATTTTTTGTGATCTGTGGAGTTGTTTGGTTGTTGTTTGTGTTCTGTCTCTCGTCCTGTTTTAGATGTTAAAGGACTGCGAATGAAAATTAGCTGTGCAGCTAACTTCGGGACATTTACACGTATATTTTTTTACTGGTGTTTATTAATGTGCGTTGTCCCTTTCAAATAAATAAATAAATCAGAACTAGTATAAGACGGCAACATAAAGAGTACTATTTTGTGTGTGAAAATTACATTCTATTACTAAAAAAGCAGCTTGTTTTATCTTCCTGGTGGCATGTTAACCAGTATCGAGCATTAAGTCAATTTCTTGGTGTAGAAATCAAGTTAGAAGTTGTAGTATGGTGACAACACTAGTGCAAACACTCGCCCTATGAGATGATTCATTTTTTTACGTCTTTCTCTAGCTGGACCGGTTTGAGAAGGCGGTGTATTACTTGGATGCAGTGGTGTCTTTTATTGAATGTGGAAATGCATTGGAGAAAAGTGCACAAGAAGCCAAATCCCCGTTCCCCATGTACGCAGAGACGGTGGAGCTGATCAAGTACGGGCGCATTTTACAACTGCAGCTAAACCCTGCTGTTGCATCATCTGTCATGTCCCGGGGCCCTTTTTCCATAAATAATCGTAATCTTTCCTTTCTATTTGCAGATATACTATGAAGTTAAAAAGCTACATGGCCCCAGACGCGACTTCGGCCGACAAGAGGCTAGCTGTGCTTTGGTGAGAATAGGCACCGTGGAATTGTGGGAGAAAAAAAAAGTCAAATTTGTGTGTATTAAGATTGCACATTTTAATACACCCAGCTGATAAGAGTGCAGGAATCTCAGAACATTTCAATTTAATGGAAACTAAACATCTTAAACGTTTAGTTGTTTATTTTAATACTTAAAGAAGCCCGATTGTTCTTGTATCTGCTCTATAACTATAATCTATGACCCCTCTGGACCATTGTGTTATAATTTGTACATTTTAAATCACATTGTTCATTTAAAATGACTTGATTAAAGAACCAATCTCCTGACTTTGGCGTTAGAAAACTGTGGTGCCGAGCGAGAGCAGATGCCGCCGTAAACATCGCCACAGCAAAGAAGTTATTGGCCCCTCCGATGGATAGCTACAGATCAGCCCCAGTGCAAAATTCCCCTAGCATAAAATATTATCCGTGTAAAATAAATTATGAATCTCTCCGTGTGAATATTCTAGTTAAAAATGTAAAATTGAAATATTAATGGTCTAAAAGATGGTGAAATATTGATGGGAGATGCATGTGTAGAGTAAACAGTCTAGTGAACGTATCTCAAATTAAGTAGGTGGTTCTGATAGAAAGAAGAGCTGTTTTGGACTATAAGTAACACACTGCGTATTATTGTTTGACAGTTATATTTTTTTAGCGTTACTTATCCACTGTTTGTCTTCACAGCCTTAGATGCCAGTCCCTTCTGTACCTTCGGTTGTTCAAACTGAGAAAAGACAGTGCACTCAAATACTCCAAAACACTCACAGAACATCTAAAGGTAATCGCTTTTGTAAAATACAGTCGAAATTAAACTGATTTATGAAGCATTTGACCGAGGAATGCAGACTTTTATCTCTTTGTAACTATTTGATTTGCTGCTCTTTTGACAGAACTCACTGAGTAACACCCAGGCACCCTCTCCTGGAATGGGGAAGTAAGTCACTCTTGAAATACGACTCTCTTATAAAGTATAAAGTCATCAGTTTGTACCAGTATCTGAACTAATGTCAGGTTTGTTTTACGGTAAATTAATCTGACCCTTGAAATATGAAACACTGAGTGGCATTTTTGAAAAAGAATTGAATACAAACGTGCAACTTTCAATGAAAATTGGTTAACAGTAGTGTAACTATGGGACACTATAGAAAAAATCGTATCATGCAACACTCAGCTTGGCCACTAGGGGCTGCTAATGTCTAATGTCTACTTCTGGATTTCCTGAAACTACTAAGAATCCTAGTTAGGGAAAATATCAAATTGTTCAGAAGCAGAAACATTTTTGGAGAACGCTGAAATGTGAACTGTTAAAACAAACATTTCAGAAACATGCATGGATTTAACATTTGTAGTGGCCCAAACTAAATTAGTTTTACACTTGCAGAGTTACAGGTTTAGAGTTGCGTTGTTTTTAGAAGATACCTAAATCATTTCAGTTTTGATTTTAATTTGTGATTATCTTTCTGCCTTAAATACTTTTTTTTACTTTTACGCACTAACGAAAATACTCCTAACACACTCATATTAAACCTCAGCGTCTTTCTCCCTCTCACAGTAAAGCAGGCATGCCCTCCCCCGTCTCCCCTAAACTGTCCCCCGGCAGTACGGCCAGCGGGTACTCGTCTGTGAGCAGCAGCAGCAGCGGCAGCTCCTCCGTCACCATTCCCCAAAGGATCCACCAGATGGCAGCGAGCTACGTCCAGGTCACGTCCAACTTCCTGTACGCCACTGAGGTTTGGGACCAGGCTGAACAACTCTCCAAGGAGCAGAAAGGTGTGGAGCAGTGCCATGTGTTTATAGTGGCATGGGGAAAGTAGCTGGAGTTACGTGTAAGCTTATGAGGGATAGTGAGGCCAGTATCAATGGAATATAGATCGAATCAAGATTGGATAATGTATGAGTGAGTAATGTACAAATATAAATCACTGTAAGAGGATCATGAATCATTTTTTGGAAATTGTATGTGAAAGTAAACAGCCAAAAGGAGAATTCTGGATCTGATCGTGCTATGGTCAGCTAGTTCTGCAGCAATGACCCTCCATTATTGTCCAAAACTCACCTGAATAATGAACTGTAAGGCTAAGATGAGCGAGGTTTTGCCCAAGAACCCAAGAGCAGTAATGCTTTATATACAGTTATTACATATGCTCAAATCACATGCATTTTTCTACATTTTACTACTTGGTGATATAGCCAAAGCTGGTTTTTTTTTTTTTTCGGGGTGGATTGATGTCACTGCTAATCTAATGCTTTTGTCAAATATGAACACTCTCTAAGCTATAAACTGTGTTGGTTGAGTTTAGGAGCTGAAAAGGAGAGTCCATTTGAGTAACCTCTGTCTCCCTGCTCTCCTCAGAATTCTTCTTTGAACTGGACAAAGTGATGGGTCCTCTGATCTTCAACACCAGCAGCATGACCGAACTGGTACGCTACACGCGACAGGGGCTGCACTGGCTACGGCTCGACGCCAAACTCATTCCCTAAAAATTGACTTTACGCTGCGTCCTCCGATCACCACCACCCACCACCAACAACTATCAATCCACTGCACAACCAAGCACCATATCTCACGCACTAAGAGTGATACAGTCAAGTCCAATGTGTTCATACCCAGGCTGAAATTAGCACTTTGTTCTGCTAAGAAATGACACGGTAAGAGAAGCGGTCAGTCTACTCGAGATTTATTCAACTATTTTAATGCATCAGTTGCCTGAAATGTCCCACAGTTTGGTATTAAACTCGTATCTACTCCATTTATTCAATCACAGAATGTTCTTACTGTGAGCTGCTTGTCTCTAGTTTAATGCCAGTCTGTGGTTTATTCCAGGCAAAGCATAAACATCTCCATGGAGACAAGTACACGATGCATATTTATCTCAAAGATTTGTGCAAAATCAATAATATATTTTCAGCGATTATGCATTTTTTGGTAATGATAAAAAATTTGATTGTTGCCATAGCAGTTAACAATTATAAATTAAATGTTCTATTTTCTGAACAGTCTGAAGTCCTCAAAATGGCGCTTATAGAAGAAAACTGAAACCTATGAAATGTCAGTAATTTTTTTCTGTTTTCTACTTTTTTTTTTTTACATAAATCTCTGTTTTCTTGCTGATGTTTGGCTCACATGTTTAACATCACATTTATGTACTTTCTGATTATGTTATTTGTTTTCTATAGCCTGGGTATGAAGACATTTGGTCTTAACTCTATCTCATGGACAGAAACATAAAATTGAGTACTGTAGACTTCTTCTGGAGTCTTTCTCCAAAAACATATCTCCAGCACTGTGTCATTTCGCTTCACCAGCTTTGCCAAAACTGAGCAACTTTTGGATTATTTTTCTCACACCTTCTAGCACCACACAGGGAGACTTTGAATATCTGACCTCAGCCCATGCTACATCTGTCTGGCATTAAGACATTGACAAAAAATTGGAAATTATTTATTATGAGAACACTAAAAATAGCGCTTTTTTGGCTTTTAACTTTTTTTTTCACCAAAGTACCTCCCATGAACGCCAAAGGTGCTTTAAATGAAGGTTTCTCTTATCATTTCTGTGCCTTCTTACAGGAAAACCAATCTTCAAACAGCTATTTTATTTAAATATTTCTTTGCTCTTTTTGCATATTAAATCCTGACAGTCAACGAAAACAGGCAACGATTATGTTTTAACGTGCAGTTTAATGTTATTGACCCAGTCTTAAAGTTTTATTATATTTTAAATTCCTTTAGCATTTTTAAACCTTAGGAATGGCTAACATGCACATACATATTTATCAAATCTTTATTGAATTTAAACAGATCATGATTTAGTTTATAGATTATGAGCTTTTTAACCACTAAAAATTATTGTCTTGTGTTAGATTGTTTTCAATGGGGTGCAAGACCCAACTGGGCCTGTAGGGGGTGCTAGTCACAGCTTTTAGTCTGTTCAAATTAATAATCTCACAAATTTGAAACCCTGGTATTTCAGCCTCCTATAAAAAACACTTATAAATTAGGATTGTTGTTTTAGCGTGAGCCACTTCCCTACAGTGCTTTTTGACCTTTTGTTCGTTTTTCCGGTGGTATATTTTTCTAAGAAGCAGCAGGAGAGAACTAAGTATTGTCATCCGATGCAGTTATTTACATTATAAAGTTTTAACTGGGACTTGGCTAATATGGGAAAGCAAAAATACTATACTATAATCTTTTTTTTTTTCAAAATTATTTAAACATATTGCTTTTATTATGTGCAAATTAGATTAACTTATGATTTTTCAAACAAATTCAAATTCTCGTTACTAAAGATTTATATACATTTATTTTATTTTCAAACCTTCTCCATCCAAAGTGTCTTCTTCTGTGAACGAACGCAGCATTGAGCGCCCAAGGAATAATGCTGTTAAACCTTCTATTTAATTATAATCAACATTACCACTAGCTAAAGGACTCGACCTTCACTCATTTACAAAAATATCGTCAACAAAATTACTACAGCAAAGTTACTACCACATTTTTTATTTGTCCAAGTTTGAGTTTTCCTCTACTGGCTCCCGGCCTTTACTGTGGGAGGGGATACTGTTATGCCCTCTTTAACCCAAAAAAGAGGTATTATTTTAATCTATGCAGGATTTTTTACAAAGATCTGTTTTGTTTCCGTGAGAAGCCTGTTTAAACTGTCCAATGCCTTTAGCTTTTGCAACTTTGTGTACTGGTTTAGTATATAGTAAATATGTATATAGTTTTATAACCAAACGGAAATGGCCAAATCGAGCCTTTTTCGACTTTAAGCTGGAGGCCACTTTCTCATTGATTGCTCAGTCACTGTCTTCATACACTGGTACACTTTGTAATTACAGCCTACACTATCTAATAGTCAAATGTACAAATCTAGCATTAGTATTTTAACATTTTTGCGACGTACTTATTTATTTTTGCCCCTTTTTTTGCGTCATGATTTTTCAGAATGGCCTTTTTAAGGTGGTTCAGTGGTTCTCAAACTTGTCAAGTATATCGTCCATTGTACCCTTTAGCAAAGCACCAAAGTTTAGGCCTTAAATGTTATAGTTCATATTGAATGGTAGCGATTGCATTCTGCTGTATTGGCCTTTTTGGCTGTTTTAAATATGTACTATAGCCGACTATAGTGAAACGATTAGGCCCAGAGACATGGAAAAAATACAAAGTGCACGACAATTAATGTGAATATTGTGGAAAGACTAGAAGAAGATTATTATTATTATTATTATTATTTTTTTTTATTAGTTAATATGACCAAATATAGACACTCAAGCTTGGACGCATTTAAATTTGGTTCGTCCCAGTTCAATATTAAACACAAATTTTTCATATTACTACAGTGATTTTCCTCTGAATTTAACTTTTAAAATAACCACTTCTTAACACATTCTTATCTTCCCACATTATTCATTGATAGCTGACTTTATTTTCATAAACTATTTGGTCCTTAACGAGTCTCAAAGACTGAATCCCTAAGTGTATTTGACGTACCAGGAGCTGTACTTGCCCCACATTTTGAGAACCACTCGAGTTTCACCATTTTAAGAAATTGTAAATGTTTTGGGGCTGATGATCACGATGAGATTTCTTTGTAAAGTAGTTAATATTAACTTGTTTGAATCCAGGGTAAGTTTTGACATTCAGTAGAAGGAGCTTAACACTTGTGCATGTTTCTATTTAAAAACGATGTATAAAATGTAAATATATAACATTTTCTTTAAGGGCGATTTCTACAGGTGATCTTTTTATTAAATTGACAAAGCTGTAAATACATTTTGTGAGATACTTTATGCACATTTCCCCTTTTTTCTGGGCCTTTGTGTTTCTTCTTTCAATCGTTACAGACACTACTGTTTGTCTGCTAACTGTATATCGATTCATTTTAGTCTCTTGTGCTCGTATGTTCTGTCTGCTCTCTCCCTCAGTATCACAGTCACCTCATAATCTAGATGCAACAAGTGCAAATATTTTCTTCTCTGTATTTGATATGGAGGTGTTAATGAAATGTATATTGTTAATCTCATCACGGGGATGTAATGTATTGCGTCAAAGAGAAGTTGTATTTTACAGTGTCCCTTTTTGAACAATTGGTCCAAGATGTTTTTTGGAGCAGAAGTATTTCTCTACATGTGGAAAAAGCTGTAGCATTTGTACTCCGGGCCAGCAGCATACACTATCATGTACATTAGTTGTCTGAAATTGGATTAGTGTTACGAGATCTGAACATAGAGATGCTATTCTATCAAATGGATGCAATATGAGACTAAAGGTACTCAAACTTAGGTGATGTAATTTAAAGCATTCTTGTGAAGTGAGTATTATGTGACTAATGAGAGTCTGTCCTGAATATTCTTTGTATTTTGCCGTATTGAGAATAAAATATATATGGATTATATTGACTCTTGTTTCTTTCATACAATAACTGTGTGTCGTATATGTGATATAGTCTATTTTGCATTTTACTTCATGATTTTGAGCAGAAGAACGATACAGTAAATAATGCCCAAAACTTGTTTAACCTTTGTGTGTTCTTCTGGGCTCAATTTGACCCCAATTTGTTTCTCTTATATTGCTCTTATAACTTTTTTAAAAATAATTTTGGGCCTTGTTTTCTGCTTGACTTCAGACCAATGCACTGATACCTTATTTATTTATTTATTTTATTTTTCTTTTATTTTATTTTCTTTTATTTATTTATTTATTAATTTTTTTGTTTTAAATTATTTTATTGCATTTATTTTATTTTTTATATTATTGTATTTATTTTATTTTTTATTTATTTTTATTATTATTTTTTAATTCATGTATTTATTGTAGCTAGTAGGCTGTATTTTAGTAAAAATTTTGCATTTTTGGACCTCAAAATCTCCTCCAACTCTTAATTTCCATCACTGTGTTTGTCAAGTGAAATAGTGGAATCATAAGAGAAATAAACTGGGGTCAAATTGATCCCAGAGGAACTTCAACATAACTTTTTTTTTTTCAGACAACTCTTATTATACAATCAATATTTATTTTTTCAAACTTAAAATTTTGATAGAAATCATCAAAATGAACAAGTGGCCCGAATTTTCAACCCATTTGATAAAGAAATGACCGAGTTCTGCTGTGACAGAGTTGCTTTTGGAGTCATAAATTACCCCAGGACAACACAAGGGTTAATTTGCACTCTAAATGTTATTTGACAAATAAAACCACATGACCCTACGTGAGCGGTGGACTTCTGTGTTGTGTTGTGCTAAGGAGCCACAAGACACAGCTGGAACTTTTGAAGACGGGCACCTTTAATCCCCGTTTCACAAAAATATACAAAAAAAATTAATGAACGTGCGCCGCTACCCATCCAGCCGACACTAAACGAGAAAGAAGTGAGCACCTCCCCGCACTGAAATCAAAACAACAAATGAGCTAAATATTAACTTAAATACGACTAAACATAACCACAGACGTAAAGAAAAGCAAAAATAAATACAAGAGGACACCACAGCAACAGAACTTGAATAAAAGTCACTGCAGGGCAAGACACAAAAGTGAATGAAGTGCTGCTGGTACAACCCAAGACAATGGTGAGAAGTGATCAGGGAGATGTTATCAGATCTGACGATGTTAAAATAGTCGTTTGAATAGATAAGTATTTGACCTGGTTTGAAAGGTTGTTTAAGGACAGAGCGATGTTAAGTTGTTTTAAAAGTGCATTTGCATCATTATATTTATCCAATCTCTGTTCACTAATCAATATTCAAGAGTTTTTGTCCTGTAACTAACTCTATAAGAACTATATCAGGAACCTGAGATGTAATATGCATAATGGTTGTAACATTATAGGTACCAATAGACGACCCCGAGAGTCAAACCCCGAATTTATACCAGGGGAACAGCGAAGGAGACATGAAGAAGAAAGAAAAACATAGAAGAAGCAGCTGGAGGACCAAGACTGCACATGAAATTTAAACACCAGGTATGAACAAAACTGGAATAAAGAAAAATTCTACACACACGAACTGGTTACACATACCTTATTTTCTTAAATGAAAGTTTAAACTGTCAGTAAACTGTGTTCTTTGTAGTGTCCAAGCTCTTATTTCGATACTAAGGAGCGGACTCGATACTCAATACTGATCCTGATACCACAATGATGATGAAAAACACTCCTTTTTCAGACAACAGAATGTGATTTTCAACATTAAATCATAGAACTTTCTTTCTTCTTTTCTTATCCAGGTACCACAGTGGTCCATGGGTGTATACAGTACTAGTCTATGTGTCTTATTTTTGTTCTGATACAGCTCAAGATCATTCTAAATCTAGTCAGAAAAGGTTAATTTCTGTCCTGTTAATGTGACTTTTTAGTATCAACACTTGCTCAAATTAGTATCTAGTTTTAATATCAATATGGATCTTATTTTTGATACTTTTGACAATCCTAGTTTCTTGCTTGTAAATTGAGTAGCCCCTAACTTTGTGTAAATTTCAGCTTTTTATGCCAACAAACAGGAGAGCGAACACGGATGTAATAAGACGTTTTGGTAATATAATTTTAACAGTAAGTGCACATGTCCCAACAACCTTACGTCGAAAATTACCCCATACTTTTTCCAATTTATAACATAAGACAGAGTAGTACATTGAGCAACTTCCCAACTCTTTATACAAACATGACCTTAGAAACTTCGCAGGAAAAACATGTCCTCTTAAATGCATCCAGGAGCAGTGGGCGACTTGGAAAGAGACACAAATAAATCCAAACCACCTGAACTTTTACCCAGGGCAGGAAAAGTCTTGGAAAGGAATTGAACCTGTGACCACTTGAGCTTAAGAGGAAGGCTTACCCATCCTTTACAGTTCTCCACAGCTCCGGTAACACTCACACAGCACAGCACAGCCCCGGTAACACAAAAAAGACTAATTTAAAAGCACAATTTAATTATAGCCATAGAAAATGAGCCACATAGACCTAGTATTCAAACTGCATGTAATTAAATGAAATAAAGGACTGCGAACCTGAGCATTTTGGCTTGAATTAGGCCAATATTCACTTATTATTTTGCATTCCAGTGCATTTCTGTTAGATACAATAGTTTTTCAAAGTCATTCTGTTGGATATAGCCCACTACATCATTATAAAATCAAACAAAACAATTAATTAATAAGATTATTTTAAATTTTAACCCATGAGGCATAGTCTATGGACCATTGACTTCTCTTTCTGCTGTTCTAAAAATGCTTGGAGATCAGGGGAGTTTTTAAGGAAACCACCTAACCTGGGAAATTAAACACAATTTCCTTCTGTTAGAAAAAAAAACACTGGTGATGATGCACACTGGTGGTATGTACTAGTTTGGTAACAAAACAGTTCAAAATCCGTTCAGTTTCCATAGAAATCCCCTGTTTCCGCCATTTATCCGCCGCCTAATCCAATCAAAAGTGTTAATTTCCTCGTGATTCCGCCTCCTGCGCTCTGGGATTGGCTCTCTTTGTCTCCTATTACCTTTCACCCGCTTCTGTCGTTGCTGGGACAGGGAGAAGGTGAGCTCAGTTCGGGCGAAAGCGACGAGAAAGCGACGAGAACGCAGCGTCTCCGCGGCTTTACCACTCTCCATCCGCCTTTTCTCCGCTTAAAGAAACAAATCTTCAGTTTTTTGAGACTTTTCTTCCATTTAGGTGGAAGATACAGTTGGAAAATCGTGGGACAACGCGCTGAATTCGGGGAAAAACGGAGAAAGGAGCAACAGGTAGGTGAATTACGAGAGCGCGCAGTAGGAGCAGGTGCATTTGGGCGCAAGGGGAGTTTCGATTGTCAACTGTCAAAACAAAGTCAAACAATGAAGTCAGCTCAGTAGTTGTATTTTTTATTACTTTATGGTTGCTGCTGATTAATAATTCAAAGTTGGTGCTGGTTTTGTGTTGAGTACAATAGTGATAAAGTCGTGCGTAAAAGTCATGCGTCTTCTGTGCGTAAAAGCGATTAAACTCGTGAAGAAAGTTAAAATATAAGACACCCTAAAGCATCCTTTTTTAAGTTGTACTAGTGTTAGACAAACTTACGCTTCATGGTCACAGAAAATGCTAGAAACCATAGAAAGGATGAAAAGAAAATGCAGTTAATGATGTTTATGGTTTATTACTAACATGTGAATTTCTGAAGGTATAAGCCACAGAAACAGTCTCTGGTTGGTTGATTAACAGTCTCATACATTAATAACTGGATTGCTGTGTTATAATTTCCTTGTTACTTGCTTATTCCATCTTACTATACACCTAAGTATTTATAAAGGCTTTAAATCTAAGCATTTACTAGTTACTTTGTTATAAGTAGCTACACTAACGCCTTTGGTTAATACCTTTTTGTAATGGTGGTTTTGAAATAACTTTACTTATACTGGTCACGTTTGCTTTGTATAGCTTGGACTAGTTGCAGGAAAAAAAACATTCAGGGACTACTTGCAATAGAGTTAAGTTCACAACTACTACTGCTTCTTAGTAATAGCATATGCTGCCTTGATATCTTATGATTTTCGTTACATAATTAATCGCTCACTAGTTGAATTATGCCCTTTTTTTCATTGAGACCTGCTCCTGAGTATACTCATATAGAAGTATTTTCAGGTAAACCTTTGGGTAAACATGCAGGCTACTGGCTCAGCTGTTTAATCTTGAGTTTATTTACACTTTTCAGGTTGGTTGTGTCTTGCATTATTGCTTACATTGTTCATAATGTCTTTGCCTAACCCCATTCACCTTCCACAAATTATTTTCTCATCTAAATTATTCACAGGAGGGCCTTTCTACCTAATGACACGGCGATGTTTTATTTAAAGCGGGAACAAAAGGCGCCAGGCTGCAATAATGTTGTTTTGGGGGTAACCAGACACTAGTGTTTTGTGCTAGGAGCTGAAACTGAACCACTCAAGCGATGCATTGGCCGGTCCTATGGTGGTAATAGTGGCAGAGGGGAGAGAGGAGAGGGAGGGGGGTGCAGTACACTGGCCTCTCTGTGCGGGACCCGAGCTCCAGGAGGGCCAGCGCACTCACAGCTCGAGCCCAGGCAAAGGCCGCTGACCCGTGCTGACACTGGAGCTGACATGGGGAGCCTGTACAATGGGGGTTTCAATAAAAGTTAGTGCAGAGAGGGCAGACGTGTGAATGTGAAAGAAGTGCATTATTGTACTGTGACCTAATGGCAGTGGTAAGAAGCACTCAGGCTGATAGAGAGACACATGTCAAAGTATAAAATGTATTACTACAATCTGCTCTAATGCTGCACTATTATTACTAGGGTTGTCAAAAAAGTAAGATTAGATATATATTGGAGCAGGTATCAACACTGAAATGCATTTAAATAGGACAAAGTTGGACCTTTCCTGGATAGTTTTAGTATTTAGTATAAGACCACGTAATATTCGACATACTACTATTATTTTGTATATACTTTTGTAAACCCTAATGCTGCTGTGAACCATCCAATCCTAGTGCTAAAAATCCTGAAGGAACCACACAAACCTTTGCTCCATTTTAGTGCAGCTGACATAAATTATTCATATTAATATTTTCCAAACTTTAAACCCTTAGAATTATTCGATTTTAATCAATTTTATTTCCATTTTTATTATATGGCTCATTTAAAAACAACTTCAGCTGCCCTTTATGTTCATATGTCATGTCATGTTTTGAGAAATAATCATTTATTCATAAAGTTTATAAAGATGTGCATTTGTTTATTTAATTTATTTAATAGTCAAAAAAATAAAAAAAAATATATATAAAGTATACCAGTTTATTAGTATTATTTATTATTTATTATTAATATTATTTCAGACATAAAATATATCCAGCCCATAGCTTATTTTCATTTATTTTCATTTATTTTTATTGATTTAGACCTGATTTAGTCCAACAAAAAAACACAAATATACAGATAATACAATAAAAGAACATTAAAACACCAAGATATCCTGTCTCGCTTGTGTTAAATGCCGGGGAGGAGAGGAGGGTTTTCAGTCTAGTGTTAAACTGCGCTAAAGAGGATCTGACAGGCAGAGGGAGGCCGCTCCACGGTCTGAGCGCTGCCACAGAAAAGGCTCTGTCACCTCTGTGGTCTTGAGCCTGGCTTTGGGCACCAGCAGCAGGAATGAGACGTTTTTGTTAGAGCTAAAGAGTCGTCAGGCATTTGAGAGAAAAAGCAGCATGTCTTGAAAACTATTTGCATTGAATCTAGTTGAATACACTACCACAGCAACAGAACTTGAATAAAAGTCACTGCAGGGTAAGACACAAAAGTGAATGAAGTGCTGCTTGTACGACCCAAGACAATGGTGAGAAGTGATCAGGGAGATGTTATCAGATCTGACGATGTTAAAATAGTCGTTTGAATAGATAAGTGCGTATTTGACCTGGTTTGAAAGGTTGTTTAAGGACAGAGCGATGTTACATTGTTTTAAAAGTGCATTTGCATCATTATATTTATCCAATCGCTGTTCACTAATCAATATCCAAGAGTTTTTGTCCTGTAACTAACTCTATAACGAACTATATCAGGAACCTGAGATGTAATATGCATAATAGTTTAGTCAGTGAAGATGCAAAAATGAATGTAACATAGATAAAGTAGGGAACTGTATTGTATTTGAGTCTCTTGAGCAGTGAATTATTAGACCTGTCATAATTCCGCCATATTTCTTTAGTGACTATGCCGTTCAGAAAAACAGTGCGTCTGAGTGCAGCAGTTTCGGTCTAAAAGGAGTGTAGTTTGCATAGATCCCTGTAGGGCCCAAACCACTGCACTTTTTGCATAAATGAGGTCATAGTCAGGTTTTACTTTTCAAATGTGTCGTTCAAATGGCCTACATCTGCCTGTGCACCTGTGGATTAGAGGTGAACAATGTTGCTTGATGTACCTTTTCTAAACTTCACTTTCCTTTGTCACACTTCCAGAAGCGTTCATGTGTTTGCAGACGGCTAAACGACGGGGTTAGACAGTTTAAGATCTGCACTGAATTAGGACAGGGCAAAAAATGGATGAAATCTATTAATCAAATATTTTTCTTTGGGAAAAAAAAAAAAACCCTTGATTTTATTTCTGCCACTTTCTTAGAGGTAGATTTGCCCCAATGGCCCATGGGTTAAATCTGATCAGTGCAATGTAGAGATAATGTCAGATGCTTTAGCTGCTTTTAGCTTTCTTACTGTGTTTAAGCTTTTTCTGTTAACCATGCAAAAAAAGATCATTTTAACTAAAAGGACTTTACTATTTACTGCACTACAACTTCAGATGAAACAATTCTACACCCTTTTGTTTTGACCATTATCTGTAGTTTGGAGTTTTGGAGACAATTTCATTTTTAGGTAAAATCGCCCAGCCCTACATGTGGAGAAGGATTATGTTGTTTGCCAAAGACATTATATTTATTGATGCACTATAACCGATACTGATCATTTGAACATGTTTGTCACTGATAACTGTTCAAGCAAAACTGATAAATACATTTTAACCCTTGTGTTGTCCTCAAAAAGGTTGAAAATTGGGCGACTTGTTCATTTTGTGTTATAATGTCTGGGTTGTGAGCCAACACGCACGACTCAGGGAGCGGTTTAACAGTGTTTATTTACAGTTGTGACAATAATCAATGTGCAACAAAGTCGGTAGAGTCTCTCTCTCAAAACGGGAAGCGGGGTGAAGACCAGGGTCCAGTGCACGGGGACAGACAGGTGAAACAAGGCAACGATACCAGTGAGGAGCTCCCAGTCCCTCTTATCCACGGCAGGTGGAGGTGATTACTCTGATGAGGTGCAGGTGCGCATGGGAGGGACCGGGAACTCCGCCCAGCTCCGGAGTCAGGCAGGCGAGGGAGGGAGGAGGAGAGCACAGGATACATGCAGGAACAGGCGAATCATGACATTTTGATGATTTCTATCAAAAATAAAAAATAAGAAAAATATATTGTATTATTATAAGAACTGTATGGGAAAAAAAGCTAGGTTGAAGTTCCTCTGGGGTGAATTTGATACCCAGTTTGTGTCTCTTATCACTCACTGTACTGTGTTTGTCAAGTACAGTGGTGGAAATTAAGAGCTGCAGGCGATTTTCAGGTGAAAAATGCACATTTGAAAAAAAAAAAAAAGACCTAAAAAAAAAAAAGGCCTACTAGCCAATAAAAAATAATAATAATAATGAATTTGGTATTGGATGCATTAGTCTGAAGTCAGGGTGAAAATAAGCCCAAAATTATTTTAAAAAGTGTGTTATTTTATGGCTGAGTTATAAAAGAAATAAACTTGAGCCCAGAGGAACTTCAGCGTCACTCGTGGGAGGAACACACGAGGGTTAAATGTATAAAATGTATAAATGACTGATAGACTCCCTCTGTCCTGGTCATGTTTCACACAGACCTACATGAATTCTTCTTGCCACACTGTAAATGCTGTTTTGTTATTTCTTTATCTTTAACATGTTCCAGATGACTCATTTTGTGTCTGAGTTTCATGTTTGTGCAGCACAGAGGAAAATGGATCTGAATGATCATCTGTGACCGATATTATGGTGCGTTCCAAATGATATTGCTACGTTTCATTATATATCTTTTGTTTGAGTGTTGTTTGTTTTGCAGCCTGACTGTTTATACAGTTTCTTGTGTTCGTTGCATCACTGTAAACAGGAAATGAACCTTCCAGTCACCGGTAGTATTTGAGTATCAGTGTGTTTTACTATTATTGACACTGACTTTTGTGTTGAGGGAGTTATGATGTTATGAGTCATGTTTGTGTTATTCATGCAGTACTTTCTTTCCTTTTGAAGCCATTTACAATGACGCTTCAATGGGATTTAAATATAAAGAAGGCACTCGGTTACTCCTCTTCCCATGGTGCCTTCTGTTCAAGTAGATATAGAAACTCGCCTCTTGACTCACTCTGGCGTGTTGTATGGTCATAATGTACTGTCCTTATATGAATGAAATCTTTGCTAATCACACACCTGTAGTCGTTAAAGAAGTACTAGACCAATCCGATACTTTACCACCAAAGCACTCAAAGGTTCCTAAATGTAAGTGGAAGTGCAAAAATGTTAAAAAGGTGCATTTGTGATTACCTCGGTGCAGATTACACTAGGACAGGGTATAGCAAACTGTATAATCTCTTAAAATCGAGTTTAGTGTGTTGTTTTTTTGCAGCTCCATGTTCAAACACACCTGTCATCTACTGTCGTAATGTTTAGGCTGGCGGGACCAGAAAATGCAGAACTCAGGAAGGTTTAACAGTGTTTATTTACAATAGTGAATTAAACAAGCAAATGATGGTAGATCGGGCGAGGAGCAGGGTGCGAGCCAGGGTCCAGGGCGTGACGTGAAGTGCAGGGACTAAGACGATGAGACAGTACTGGAGCAGGGAGTAGGGTGCGAGCCAGGGTCCAGGGAGTGACGTAGAGACGAAGACGGGGAGCACAGTACCAGAGCAGAGAGCGGGGTGCGAGCCGGGGTCCAAGGCGTGACGTGAAGTGCAGGGACTAAGACGGTGAGGTAGTACCGGAGCAGGGAGCGAGGTGCGAGCCAGGGTCCGATGATGAGAGGTGCAGAGACGAAGACGAAGCAGGACAACACTGGAGCAGGGAGGCAGGGTCAGGAACGGAGCCAGAGGCGAAGAAGCTGGGACGGTCCAGGGAGACAGGAATCTGAAGAGTGGGAGGAGCCAGGAACTCCGCCCAGCTCCAGACTCAGGCGGGTGAGGGAGGGAAAGAGCAAGACACTCTCCTGTTGGTCAGTTTACAACCCTATTTGCAACCCTACTTTACACAAATTTTGCCTAATGCAACAAAAAATGACAAGACCCTCATCACATCCCTTCTCCTTCTCATTATAAACACTAGCGCGTAAGCTCTGTCCATTCATATATACAGTCTATGGATGGACCCAACTCCTTGCAATCCCAGTAAACCGTGCACTCTTAGAAGATGAGGAATACTTTATATAAATACAAAGCTCGTACAAGACTCATTATAAAAAAAAATCCACTTGTGACCTAGGTCCAGCTGCCCCGGTGGGTCGGGGGGGTTGAACCTGCCCATGTGAACGCCTCATAAAGACCTATGTGTTTGCAGAAGGATTAAACCTGGAAGAAAAGGCGGAAACAAAAGCTGGAGCAGCGTCTGAAAGGCCGCTCGTTAAATAACAGCGGGGTCACAAAGCCATGGGCCAAACATGTAAACTTACCCCCGGCTTGTAACACTATCTCCTATACTCCCTATTCTCAACTCTGGATGTTTTTTTTTTGTTTTTCTTCCTCTAAGAAAACAAAAAATATGAACTCCTAACCCACCACAGAGCATTGAAATAGTGCAGATATTTGCCTTGCTTTCACAACACTATTCTCCCACACCCACAGTCTATTGATGTCTGACATGGCTGAGGTTGGTCTAGTCTCAGTGGAAAGTTCCGTATTGGTTGTTTTAGACTGGGCTGTTTGCATTCTTACCTTTAACTGCTGCGTGGATTAGTGAATACGTTTCAGTCTGGTTAATGTTACTTCAAGTTCACATTTCAGAATGAATGACCTGCATAATCCATTCATCTACTTCACCCTAATTCATTCAAGAGTTGTTTAGACTGACATCCAAAAGTCGTTTTCTGAGGTTACTAGTCTCAATTCTATTCAGTCTTTATTAAGAACACAGAATATCTGGTTCATCGTGAATAGGAAGAAAAAAAACAAAAGAAAAGAGAAGTAAATTAAAAAGATATTGCACATTATAATGTATACAAGCACAAACGGCTTGTTGTTGTCACGTATAACAAAGTACAGGGCGGCCCAAAAGTCACTGACACTTTTAAATCTTCAGTAGCTCCTATAATTCTTAAGTTATACTCACCAAATTTTAGCAGTAGATAAACTGGAACCTTCCCAGATTTTGTCCACCATTTTGGGTTTCACACTGAATAGTTCGATCCAACACACTTTACATAACATTTAAAGTATTTCTGGGCTTATGGCTCTTATTTGATCCTCGATGTTATGTTTTAAGTCGTTTATTGTCTGAGGTTTATTCACAAACACCTTTTCTTTAAGATAGACCCACAGGAAGAAATCGGGACTAGTCAGGTCTGTGGAGATCACATACTGCCCCCTGTCTTTAAAAACACTTATTATTCCTTTAATGGCATTTACACTTGGGGCTTCTCTGGTATTAAAATGTCGACTGGGTTTGTGAATTTGACCCACGTGACTCAAAGTACCACTGTACAATGAGGGTTTGTTCCTCGGTGCTGTATTTGCTCATATTAATGTCAGAAGGGTCGTCTAAATGCTCTGAAAAAATAAAAGACAAATATTTAGAAACAAAAGAGTTATGGAGTTTTTTCAACTGTCAGTGACTTTTGGGCCACGCTGTATTATAACACTTGTTTAAATGGACCTATTCATAATATTAAAATTATAATTATTCATATCCATAACATTTTTTTACTGTCAGCATCTTTAATAACAACCTCGCAGTTATTTTGGCCATGATAATTGTGACACCAAATTTCAATATCGTCCCATGCCTACTTCCGGGTCGTAGTAGCAACATCTCGATTTCAAAATTATTTGTCCAGATGACTAGACCTTTACTACCAAAAAACAGTCAGTGTAGTAGCTCTGTCGTTTTATTAAGCAAGCACAGTCACCACAATAGATATACAAAAAAATGTATACCGTAATAGACTTTCCAAAAATTATAACCTTACAAAATCAATGTCTTAGGTGCCTAACCCTAAACCTAAGTACAATCTGCATAATCTCTTAAATTATAAATGTTGATTATTGCTCAAATATGTAATTTAAAGTGTTTCTGAGCTGGCTAGAGAGTTTTTTCATTGTTTTCTTGCATAAAAGTTACAAAAAAATACATGTTTTTGTATTTTTCTTCTACTTAAACTGGTATTACACACTTATTTGATGCATCAAAAGAAGAACAAGGATGGACAGAGGTGTAAAATAGAGGTAGTTGTGTGAAAAAGGGCAAAAGTACACGCTTATACTTCCTTTAATGTGATTTTTATGGCTAGAAAAAAAAAAAAAAAATGAAAGTCTAGGCGAGCTATAATGGTCTATATTGTGCTCAGTCCCAGATAGGATGAGTTTTTTGTGTCATCTGGATATGACCCTTATGGAAATGACTTAAATATTGAAAAACAAAATGGCCGACAGACAGGATTGTTGCCGTTCGGTGAAGTCGGAGGCAGCCGTGATGATTGTGCATTCTCATTATTTATACTTTGAGATAAGTTTTGTTTTCCTTTGCACTTGTGTACCGTCACTTTTTATTGCTTTCAGAGAATCCCGGTAGTTTTCCCGCAGTACTCCAGGAAGTAGCTGTAAGAAATGAGTCAGATGCAGGAACGGTAAGGAAAAAATAATCTAGAAAGTTAAGACGAGAGGCTGATCGTTTATCACATACTGAGATAACAAGGAGGCAAAATGTGGGAACATGTGTTATTTTAAGTTTGGTTTCGTCTTACCTCTGGGACAAACTTGAGTCTTGAGACAGGACGTCGTCTAGACCAGATTATTGCTCATTCTGACGTTACAAAGTCCAGTATTAGAACAAACAGACGTCTTCCATGTGTAAGAACGTTCGTTTGTAGTGTAAGAGTCAAAGACCAAGAGTTTAACACATAAAGTCAGAAAGGTTTAATGAAGCACCAGACTCTCCAGAAAGGACAGAAGAGAGAGTCCTGTGCTTCATCGATCACTTTACCTGTGGAACTGGTCCTTTTTGATGCTCACTCCAGAAATTAAACATCCTTACACATAAAGAAACCAAAGCCAGTGGATGATTTGTAAATGCATGATTTATGATAACGACAAATAAACAAATAGTAGATCAGAAAAGTATTGTAATCTGTGTAATCCAACTTATGTAAAGGTGCACTATGTCACTTTTCTGGAGGAGGGTCGACCACAGCGGTGGACAAACTTTTTCACACACGGGCCACAGTGGGTCTAAAATTTGACAGAGGGGCCAGGTCAGGATATATATGTGTATATCTATATATCACATTAGAGATTTGGCCTGTAACATGTGTCTGTGTAAACCTCAGTCGTCCAGGTCTGATCCAGAGCAAAAGACGAAGTTCAGATCGGTCACTGGACAAAACGTTGTATGAGTGAAGACGTTTTGCTGCTCGTCCAAACTGCTTCTTCGATTCAAACTGAACAAGCGGCTTGGATGAGCAGCAAAACGTCTTCACTCCTACAACGATTTGTCCAGTGACAGATTTAAACTTCGTCTTTTGCCCTGTAACATGTAGCAAAACACGAATATACAAGGCGCATTGTACAAATTGTTTTTCAAAGGCATAAATTAAATTAATAATGAATTTATTATATTTCAGTTAAATAAACACAGCAGAAAACCTTTGCACTAGGTTTACCCTCACCTCTTTTAATATAATTGGGCCACGTTCGTGGCAGATTAATAAGCCCAAAGGGCCATGTGTGGCCCCTGGGCCGTAGTTTGCCCATGTCTGGTCTACCGTGTCCTTGTCTCTATGGCGATGTCATATGCATGTAATGTTCCACAGTATCTCACTGGACTTATCTATCTCCCTGAAGTCAAACAGGTGACACAAATCAGGCCAAAAGGCTGAAAAACTCTTTACCAGCTCAAAATAGTTAACACAGAATAACAGACTGAAACATTCAATATTTCACTTCTTTCTTTTTTTTTTTTTAACTTATTTACGTATTTGAACCACATCCAAAATGGCAGCTTCTCTGTAGCTGAGGTAAGGCAAGTGATTGATATTGTCGGATATTTCACATTTTAGACATCGGCATTACCTCATGCCACATTTACTTTGTCACGGGCCAATGTAGTTATTGATTAAGTCACTGAGCTAGTAATTTATCAGCTCGGGGCGTCATGACGTAATCCTATTTGCCGTAATGTTGGCGTTCATAGCTTTTGTCTGTTTTATGACTTCACTATGGCTGTAACCTGAAAGCTATTTGATAAAGGGTTCAAAGTCAGTGTCAATCAGTTAAATCTGGAATAACGGGGAAGTGCAAGTGTGTTTCAAGACTAAGTTAAAGTTTTTCTATTGGGTTTAATCAGTAATAGGGACCGGCTGGACTGGAGGATGTTCTTAGCAGCTGTGGAACTGTACAGAGTGTGAGCTGCAATAAATGCGAATGATAATGTTATGCAACCTTGAGCAAATGTTGGAGCTGATATCAGGGCTGTGTGGACAAAGATTATTGCACTTTATGGTCACTAAAAACATATTGGCGTCAGTGGTATATCAGTTTGATCTAAAAATGTTGATAATATTTCTCATTTCCTCTAAATTTGAAAGGTTTTTGTCTCTGTTTTACCCATTTATTGTAGACATATGTATTTTAAATTTCAACGATAACTGTGTAATCGTACTCAGTTGACAGATTTTACTTTTGGCTTTTACTATTTAACGATAAGTAAATATAGTGATATAAATTACATCTTATAGTTTCATTTGTCCTTAGTGAGAAATTTCAAATTTACCTGCATTTTCCCATTAGTGTTTCTTTTTAAAGCTTACATCAATGTGTAAAGGTGCACTGTGCAACTTTTTTTAGCGGAGCATCTTCCACTGGCTTGTCTCCATGGAAACGTTATGACTTTGACAAGAAATTTCCACAGTATGGCTTTAAAGACAGGTCACAAGTCAGATGTAAAGAGGCAAATGAATGTTTCTGAAGTGATTTTTTACTAGATGTGAAGCGAATTTATGTTTTTGAAGTTATTTTTTACTAGATGTGAAGCAAATTTATGTTTTTGAAGTTATTTTTTACTAGATGTGAAGCAAATTTACGTTTTTGAAGTTATTTTTTACTAGATGTGAAGCGAATTTATGTTTTTGAAGTTATTTTTTTTACTAGATGTGAAGCAAATTTACGTTTTTTAAGTTATTTTTTACCAGATGTGAAGCGAATTTATGTTTTTAAAGTTATTTTTTACTAGATGTGAAGCAAATTTACATTTTTGAAGTTATTTTTTACCAGATGTGAAGCGAATTTATGTTTTTGAAGTAATTTTTTACCAGTAACCTACCTACAGAGGTGACGACACAGTGCGACTTTAAGATCCAACCTAAGATTTTCCGAAGGACTTAGGAATTAGAATTAAGTTTATGATAATTTCGCATCCACATCTGCGCCTCCACTCTTGCTCTCTCTTCTTTTCCTCCTTAAATAGACATTCCTGACATTGAGGAGGTCCCTGACAGAAAGAAGTTAATTTTAGACGCTTTGTTCATGTAATAACTTCAGTATTGCTTTGTCAGATCCACCACAGTCTCTCCTGCATTCCTGCATCTCCCTTACCACCCTGAGCTACTACCCTCCCATTCTCCTCCTCTTCTCTTACTCCCTTCCTCTGGCTGACCCCTTCGGCATCTCCTAATGGGACAGGGGGCACGGCGCTGTCTTAACTTCCCGTAGTTTTAAACCAGCGACAGGCTTCTCAGATCCTCCTCCTTTTGTCCCGTGCAGAAAAGCCCTCTCCGGGATGGCTATAGGACGACTCTAATGGATGCACGTCGGGATAAATGGGCGCCGGAGGTTATCATCGGCTGGGCTGGGACGTCCTAAGGCTGCGGGGAGCATGTGCGTGTCTGCCTTTTCTGGTTTATCTGACAGGACCACACCTACGCCATTGTGAGCCGCTATAGGCCCCTCATTGTGATGGGCCGGTGTCAGATGTCAGAGGGGTGCGATGAGTGTGGCAGGCAGGGAGTCACCTAAATATGACTGACACTTAAGGTGACAAACTGCTCTTTTAGTGATATGATATGCATTTGTTTCATATTTTTAAACACTGGGGGTATATTTAAGAATCAATAAACCGGTATTGTGACATTTCAAGCTGTGGGAGTTTTTTGCATTTGCTGTATCCTGGTGTAGTGCTTGATGTATCGCTGTATCGATGTATTTTCTGGACTGTAAGTCACTCTGGAGGATAAGTCGAACCAACAAAAAAATGCATAATAATGAAGAAAAAACATATATAAGTCGCACTGGAGTATAAGTCACATTTTTGGGGGAAATTTATTTTACAAAATCCGAGACCAAGAACAGACATTTTATCTTTAAAGGCAAATTATAATAATGACAATAAAATAGAGAAGAACAGGCTGAATATCAGTCCAGCGGCGAACGTAACACATTTATATTTATTCAGCTGCATGAAGCACAGACAGAACTGAACACGTGTCTGGTTTGTTAACGTCAGATATTTACAGTTAATCAAACGAAAGCATGAAAAAAAAGTACGTTTTTCTCTGGATCTCACTCCAAATCACTAAATCCATTGAATTCTTCCTCGTCCTACATTTGAACATTTGTAAATTTTAACTTACACTGTTTATAATTTTCTAATCTTAACTATGTTTTAGGATGATCAATTCCATCGGTCCAGGGACGACAGATGAAAAATAGCCTATCTGGGTAATTCTGGTGCATGTACAGAAATGTTAATTAGTGTACATTGTCCCTGTCAAATAAATTACATAAATAATTAAAAGTAAATTGTCAGTGTCGCTTCTGAACAATTCCTACCAACTCCAGAGGAAGATGAAGCTCCTCCTCTCCTCTTCCTCATGGCTGTCATCAGATTTTTCAGCAGAAAACGACTTTCTTTTAGGAGCATTTTTGTTCAGTCTTTCTCAGATGTCTTTTAAGTTAGCATAATGTTGAAATTTAAATTTTTCAGTGGTACAGGAGAAGTAGATACTAGTAAAAGTCTAGAGTGTCCTGCGCTGTTGTGAGACAGACAACGATATTATATGTTTGAATAATTCCACATATAAGTCACCCCTCTGGACAAACTATGAAAAAAGTGTGAATTATAGTCTGGAAAATACAGTATATGCAGTTATCTAACAGCAAAAAACGTTTATATTTTAGTCTCCCAAATGTGAAATGTGTTGATTTTAAAATTTGCAATACATTTTTACACAGCTCTAATACACTTGCATGACGCTCTCTTAACATTGTTTTATGCTAATTCATATTATCTACATTTTGCATTCATTTCAGCAACGCTTTTCAACAGACAGAACTTTATCTAATTCAAAATTTAGAATGAAAACTGGAGGTGAATCCTAAATGTTTGTCTGTCCGTGCCTGTAGCTGGGTCAGTTTCCATTGTGCCCTGTCCAAGGCCCAAGATCCAGGAACAGCCGTCAAAGATGTGAACTTTACCTTAAAACACTAGCGCATTGATACAGTTAATGGTATTTCCAGCCTTCTCCTGAATGTCCACACCAGATGTTGGATGTGTATAATGAGGTAGTAGGTGCGTGGGGCGTGTCCTGTGCCCATACACTGCCACAGGACACTCAGGTTTCATCGCCCCTGATGAAAAGGTGTGAGCTGAAACGTGATCCCCCCCTGCATGCTCCCCTCTGATATTAAACACCTCAAATACGAAGGCGCATTTAAAAAAGGAGCGTTTCCAGAACTTGAGCAGAGTACTTTGAGTTGTAAATCAAATATAGTTTTAGTTTTTTTATGGGGAAAGAAAATGCGTTTAACAGGTGCGCAGTGATGGATGTGTTTTATTACCCACAAGGGAAATTCAAATACAAAAGTAATGAATAAAAACCCAGTTCCAGTCATAACACCTGGAAATAGTGTCCGGCAAAGTGAAATTATATATTGTTTGGTTATATCATATGAATCACTAAGACATGTCAAACTTTACACTGGTTTGACACAATTAAAGACCCTGCACCTGATTTATTCCCGTGTATTTGAAGAACATTGTTTTATTCCAGTACAAATACACTACCAGTCATGGACACACCTCTCATTCAATGTTTCTTTAGTTTTACTACTAAGACGGCATCAAATATATGATGTAACATATATGGAATTATGTAGCATGTAAGAAAAAAGGTAAAAAACTCTATTATTTTATTTATTTTTGTATGTTTTATATTCAAACCCTCAAAGTCAAAATTCCCCATTCATGAGAAAAATATTAGTTTCATGGAATTATGTGAAATTTGGCACGATGACTATTCATGTCATCCCGATAAAAAAAGTCAATCACACCCATGTCATATTTTTCACTGGGTTGCTATGGTGATGCGCAAACGACCTCATGTTCATCCTAATGGGAAAATTTATAAATTTTCCCACATTTCCAAGTCTTCTAACGGCTTATTACCTTCAATGAAGAATGTGAAATTTGGCACAGTGATTCTTTACATTGTCCCCGTCAAAAAAGTCCAAGGGGCCAACTTTGTATTGTGCACGCTGTTGCCATGGCGATGCCTGGAAAAACCCATGTTGGTGCATTTTGTGCCTCGGTGCTCCCAATGTCTTTTGACTTTGTTTGATCACAAGTGCAGCCCAAAGTCGCAATACAACAAAAGCAAGTGGTGGATCAGCGCCACCTACAGGGAGACATTTTTTATGTTTTATATTCAAACCCTCAAAGTAGCCACTCTGCTTTGTCGTAAAATATTTAGTAGAGTTATTTTTTCTTTACTATACTTCATATATTCGATTGGTTGTGAGGTGAGGTTGTGTTGTAGCTCTTAAGATCAAAATATCTACTCATAAAGCATTTTACTGTCTGATAGGAAGTGCACATTCACATTCTAGTTGCTGTTAGCTTTACCGTGATGATAAAATCCCCTCTCGTCTCTGAAAGCTCTTATAAACTCATTGTGGTGAATGATTAGGATGGTCAGGAATAACTTTGGATCACTGCAAACTGTTTAAAATGAAGCAGGTCTGTTTTTCACGTTTTAAAGAAGTAAAAAAGAAGTAAAAATCAGGTACAGTGGCTTTTAAGGAGTCTGTCGGTGTAAAGAGAGTGATAATTACACATTATATTGAATCTATCAGTGTAAAGATATCGATAAGTGAATTGTACTGATTTACAAACATACATAATGAACCGTGTAAGCATGACTGATTTACCATCGGACACTTTATGTTGAGTATTAGGTTACATTACCCATAAAAATAAAAAGTAGTTAAATTTGCTTCAATATTAACCTAAACTTAATCACTCACCGTGTCACCAAAACTGGTACGAAGCTGGATTTATAACATATTTTCTTCATCTTGGCTACAAAGTCCAGTGTGCTTTAATCTCAGTGTTGGGTCCTTAACTCCTTGTTCCCTTCCTCCTTAGCTCCTTTCCTAACACCTTGCCCTCTCTAGCACCAGGAGGAAGCTAAATAGTCATTAAAAGGACCCCATTGTAACGAGTCTCCACTGCAGCAGACATGGGAACACTTTCAAGATTAGAAATCGCTTGACTCTTGGGCACAATGATCTGAACTATTGGATTACTGTATAACTTTCAAAAGGAGGGCCATTAAAAGTTAACATCAAGTGCATTTTGTCTCGACTTTGCGGTGGTGCCTTGGTGGAGGTGTAAAGACAATGGCGGGCTACAGACGGCTGCAGCCTGAGGTGTAGGAAGGACTATAATTATTAGCACAGGTTTTGAACATGTATTTCAAAGCGTGGTACAAGCTAACAGGCTAACAGAAGGCGCTCTGGGTAAAATAATACGATTCATTTTGATTATTCTGTTAGTTTTATAATATGAAAACTTGTTAATAGGAAAAGCGCTTAACATGGATTACACGTTGAGAATTTAATCTGCCTTTGGAGTGTTACATTGGTTTGGTGCACAAATTTGTACTGGATTAATGAAGTGGAAAAAGCAAGATATTTAGTATTGAGCATAATGAAATACTGGGCACTCAACCTTAAGTTTATTAAAGGTTTTGAACTTGATCTGTGACAACACAACACACACATTATTATTGCAGTTGTTACGATGTTTTGTTAGTTATTAAATTGGTAAAATGGCTGTTTGTCTGTTGGTGAGTTCATTCATTTACTTTACTATTTGAATGACATTTGAGGATTCCAGTAACAGTAATTGTAAGATATAGTGACAATCCAACAAAAATGTGCCAAATGTGACTTTAAAAATATTATTAGTTCTGAGTATGAGATGAATTGACCTTATTCGGCCCCTGCCCCGCCCACTTTTGCCATTAAATGTTACAAAATCACGCTGTATTTGTGGTGGTACTTCAGGTTAAACAAGAATCCCATTCATTTCAACTGAGAATTTGGGAAAAGTTTTGTCGCTAAAATATGATTTAAAGTTGGTTGATTTGTGTACAGTGGGTCCTTGGGGTTACGTTTTAAAAATAACCTACAATAGGAAGAAGTCGGCTTCATTTTTTACAATTATTCTATATCTTTTGCGGCTGTAAAACCCCTCACACACACTTTATACACTTTTCTCACACAGGCATTAACATTTTCTCACATTTCTCTCTTGTTTAATTGATTATTAGTGACTCGCGTGTATTTCACACTTCCTCTGGCAGTGCCTCTTCATCCTGGCGGCGCTTGGCTGTAGAGTCGATCGAACGTTTATGTAAATTTTCTGTAAATTCTTGTACATGAACACGGTGCAGAGGAGAAAGATGGACACTGTACAGTCCCTCAGCCACTTGAGAACACATGGTCTACGTCCCTCAGCCAATCAAGACGCAGAACACAATGGTGTACAGTCCCTCAGCAATCAGGACGCAGAACACAGTGGTCTACAGTCCCTCTCAGGACGCCAACACAGTGGTCTACAGTCCCTCAGAGGACACAGAACACAATGGTCTATAGTCCCTCAGCCAATCAGGACACAGAACACAATGCACGTTCATACTGTAAAAAAAAAAAAGCATGTAAAATTGCACGAAAAAAAAAGGTTACAAAGGGTGAACCGCATTACAGCGAGGGACAGCTGTAAATGTATTATTTTAATGTGACGTTTCAGGCCCAAGCCCTTCTTCAGACATGTTTGAAGAGTGTGAATCTGTTCTTTTTTTCTGCTGTTTTGTCTTCGGACTCAACACGCAGTCACAACTTTCTATCAGATGTCCATGTCTCCATCTACCGGGACTGTCAAATGTCCCACAAACTACAGAATTATCACTTTATACCCTTGTTTAAAGATTACAACATGCTGCTTTTCCAGTTCGTTTTTAGGAGTTCTCTGTGTATTTGTGATGATGAACAATTTCTTAAAGTCTTCAAAAGCATATCAAACCAACTAAGTGAAGACGGTAGCAACATTTTAGCACAACACTGGATAAAACACATTTATAGCTCCTTAAAACATTCTATACTATTCCAAATGTTCAGTTCCAACTTGGAGTGAAGTGGTTTTTATCTCCAGTTTTGAGTGCACCGTACAAAAATGTGGAGAATTTCAACGATTTCATTTGCTTAATTTCTCTTGACATTGTTAAACTAACCGTGCGGGTCACTGCGGCCGTGCCACTTGCGAAAAAATGTTTCTTACTTTTCCAAATGTTGCAGTTGGAGAGCTGTACGTTTTGGGTTTGCAGGGGGTCATTTTGAGGTGAATTAGTTTCGTTCGTAACATTATGTAAGTACAGTTTGCATTTATTTTAGACAGAAGGCAGGTTCCTGTATAACTCTATGGGAAATTCATGGGTTTTGAAAGAAAGAACCAAACTTATAAGCGACAGGTGTTGAATCATGTCTTATTAGGAATTGAAAGTCTATAATTTGCTATATTAAAGGTACAGTATGTAACTTCCTGGTGGTGGCATGTCTCCTGCACGATCGGCGATTAGATGGAAATAGAAAGTTAAAATAATACTTCAGATCATTCTCCATAGAGGTGGATATATTTTATGCCATACTGTGGAATATTATAGCCAAAAGAACAACATTTCCAACACTCTCCTCCAGATAAGAGTCAGGTTTGTGGAGATGCAAGCCTGCTCACAGTAAGACCTTGCTTTTTTTTTTTAATTTTCAGTGCAATTAAGGCAAACCAAGAAGGAAAGACAAACAGCAAATCTGTCTCGTTTGTGGCTAAAAAGTGACTTACTTAATGGCTGATTGTTAGTTTGAACAATGACAAAATTGCTCTTTTCACTTTTGTACATTTTATTCTTGCAGTATAGAAAGTTTTTTGTGGATAGGCCTAATAGTTAGAGATATTTACCTTAAACCAGGTCAAAAATCTGCATTTCGACAGTGAAATCTGTGTAATCCCTCAGGTCTGATCCAGAGCAAAAGACAAAGAAATCTGTCAAATGGAGAAATCGTTGTAGGAGTGAAGACTTTTCGCTGCTGATCCAAGCCGCTTCTTCGGTTCTGTCTTCACTCCTACATCGATTCGTCCAGTTGACAGATTTAAACTTCGTCTTTTGCTTTCGACAGTGAAAACGCAGATCGCACCAAAGGCCTCGGACCTGCCCTCCAGCTCAGTGTTAAACTACCGGCCCTATAGAATGTCGTATTGTCACGTGAAGCTGGACTCCTGTTTTGCAATTCAAATGTCCCGTGTGACTCCTGAATGTTTCCTTGTTATTCGGTCACTGCTGTTGTACAGAAGAGAGCGTATCGTGTAGCTAAACTTTTCACACAGGTCCAGAAAGAGAGATTTGCTGAGTTGGGGCTCCTCTTTTCTTCAAATGTTTAAGTGCAGACACTGACCCAGTTTCTCACGTTTTGTGGCTTCGTCTTTGTTTCTCTATTTGGCAGACGTGATGTCACTGGAAAGTAATGGCTGCAGCTTCAAATGACTCCTGCGGTGAGTAACGGAAGCTAATGGAAGTTTAACGCAGTGGCCATTTTGTTTGCCAATAGTGTGGATCTATTGACGTTTGCTGCACAGTTTTACTACACCGCCGGGTTATAGCTCTTTTTGGATTTCATCAGACACTTTGAGATAGTGAAGAAATGTGCTAAAACTTTACTATGACTGCAAAATGCTGATAGGTTAACGCAAACGTTGAAGCAGTAGTACGTGAAGCAAGATAATATTTCAATGGCTGCTGCATGTACATTTCAAATATTTCATACTTTTGCTTTTTGGACATGTTGTTGCAAAGGTTTGGTTAAAGATTATGAGCATTTTGATTGGTGAGCTGTGAGGGTTTTCCACTGGTCAGATATTTAATTTCATATTGACCTTGTTGTCCAGGTCTGATCCAGAGCAAAAGACGAAGTTTAAATCTGTCAACTGGACAAAACATCTTCACTCCTACAACAATTTGTCCAGTTGACAGATTTAAACTTCGTCTTTTGCTATTGACCTCGTAATTAATTATGTTGCAGAAAGACTGGAGTTGATTTCCTTGAACGCTTTTAAATCTAAAATGAGATGTCTCGAGGCTGACTCCACAACATGCACTTGTTTTTTATATATTTTTTTTATAATCTGTTTGTCTTTTCTTGTTATCTTGTCTTTTTGTAATTATGCAACTGTATTTTTTATTTGCTGCTGCGGCTTGGCAGGACTCCCTTGAAAAAGAAGTTTTTTTTTTATCTCAGTGGGACTTTCCTGGTTAAATAAAGGTTAAATAAAAATAAAAATGATAGAAAGGTAATTCTTTTGCTGGATCCCCTGTGGAACAAACACATTTGTCCAGTTTTTTTCTGCCGTTTTTTGGACAGGACCGATATAAGCCTTATTGGGGTGAAGATTCTGAAGAGACATTGCAGCCTAGCGCTTGACTACAGACTTTGGTTCTCATACTAAATACTAAAACCAGTATCGAAACTAGATACTCATTTGAGCAAGCGCAGAGGCACGGGGATCGTTCTGTAGATCTTTACTGTGGGTTAAAGGCTTGCACCAATGTTTTATACTAGCGGAAGAGTGGAGGTTAAACATTATATTGATAAGAAATTTAAAGCGCAGTCGATCAATGTGATCGCATCAGGAAGTCGAACAATGTGATCACAGATTACGAGACGTGGCCTTAACCAAAATTACCAGAGCATAGCTGTTATTTTCCCTTCGTGTGATATATGGCCACTGCTGCATGGAAAAAAACTGATAATTTTACACTTTTATAAGAAATTAAGCAATATTACATGTGTATATTGTCCACACCTCAAGCTAAAATAAAGAAAGTACTATTATTTTGTAGTGAATATTGAGTGAATCAAAATTAAGCTTGAAATTTTAGTATTGCAGTGACACTATACTAGGCACTACTTCTACTACTATTACTAGATTTTTTCATTTTCAGTGTAACAATATTCGATACACTTTCCCATGCCAGCTCTTATATAAGTTTTACTTTTTGCTGACAGTTGGAATGTGAGTTTTATCATTATGTTCAGGTATTTAGTGATGCTCTGTGAGTCGAAAGTCTCTGTAATTGCTGCAAAGTTTTAGTCAAGGGGAGGCCAATACAGGAATGCAATTGTCTGAATGCCCCGCGGGTCATTTCTTAGTGTAATCTGTCTTTGGCCCCTGTAGGAGGCCGGGGACGATTACCAAAGAAAGGAGAAAACACTGTCTAATAATTACTCGTCCTTGCCCAAAATGAACAGGATCGTGTGTGTTCATGTGCAGGATTTGTGAAGTTGTGGAAAGATGACAGACTTTGGCCCAAATCATTACTGAGAGTAGAGTTACAGTCTAAGTCATTGAATGAGATCAACAGACCTTATCCCGGGACTAAGGAGGCACATTCCTTAAAAATGTTTCCCTCTTCTTACATAATTTGGTCCTGATCTCTTGGCCTCTCTTCAAAATTGCTGGTATTTTCACTGGTTATATTCACTTATTACAACGAATTTGTATTAGCGTTCTGCAATAGTTACAAAGACGAACAACGTGACGGAACAAAGCCTTGAGATATGGTCCAAAATATGCTTTGTGAATAGTATTAAAGTGTGAAAGTGTAATCAGTATTTTGTGGGGTCATAGGGTAACGAGCCTGATCACTGTCTCAAACCGGACGAGGGGATTCTGTGGCACCGTGGAAGGGCACAATTCATACACAAAGTACTTTACAGAATAAGAAAGACATTAAAGTCACAATACAACAAATCAAAACATATATAATCACAAATAATCATCATAAAATTACCATTAAAGAAAAGTGCAGAAGAAAAAACTTTCAGTCATATTCACAGCTAAACAGAACCGGAGCCTGGATTTAAACATTGTCAAAGTCGAGGTCTGTCTCACATCTTTACAACATCAGGAAGAATGTTCCAGGTTTTAGCTGCAGAAAACTGAAACACTGATTCCCCATGTTTAGTCCTGGTTTAGTCCTGGTTTGAGTCCTGGTTTAGTCCTAATTTAGTTTAATCCTGATTTAGTCCTGGTTTAGGCCAGGTTTAGTCCTGATTTAGTCCTACTTTAGTCCAGGTTTAGGCTTGGTTTAGTCCTGGTTTAGTCCTGGTTTAGTCCTGATTTAGTCCTGCTTTAGTCCTGCTTTAGTCCTGGTTTGAGTCCTGGTTTAGTCCCCATTTAGTCCTGGTTTAATCTTGGTTTGAGTCCTGGTTTAGTCCTGGTTTAGTCCTGGTTTAGTCCTGCTTTAGTCCAGCTTTAGTCCTGGTTTAGTCCTGGTTTAGTCCTGCTTTAGTCCTGGTTTAGTCCTGGTTTAGTCCAGCTTTAGTCCTGGTTTAGTCCTCAGTCCTGAGTCCTGCTTTAGAGCTTTAGGTTCAGAGTGTGAGATGGCTGGCTCTAACATGTGGGAGATGTTCTTTGGTTCATGGAGAGACTTGTTCACACTGAGCTGCTTTAAAGTCTCTGAGCCACAGGAGCCAGAGACACAGGACACATGTGTGAAGTACTTCCTGGTTCTAGTCAGGACCCGAGCAGCAGTGTTCTATCTGGAGGTACTGTTCTGTCTTAAGACTCGTTTGGAGAGGCCAGTGAGCAGGCCGTTCAAAGTCTGGTTTTGACTGTAAACCTTTGATTTTTGCACTGTTTTTAGATGGTAAAAAGTTGCAGATGTTATTGATTTGACGTAACTGTTAAAGTTGTGAGACAATAGTAGTAGTAGTAGTACTGGTATAGTTCATGCAGCAGAACCCTTCACGCTTAGAGGCATGGGCTTTTATTTAATGGAGACATTTAAGATAACAGCCTATTAGAGATGAATACACAATACTTCTACTATTACCACTACTAATTTAATTCTACTGCTACAAACTGTGACTACTACTATGATGGCTGAGTACTCATGTTTCACAGCAAGACGTTCAAAAATTTAACTCCCAAGCCGGTAACAACTACAACAACTACCTTTTACACTGTCCCAGAAAAGTTTCAATGCTGTTGTCTCCTTGTTAAATGGCTGCACAAGCTGAAGTGTATCTTTGAATACACTTTGCATATTGTACCTAATACACAGACTGAGACTGTGCCATGTTTCGCAACTTATTTGTGTATCTCTGCTCGATGCCAAGCACACTTCTCCAGCTTCTGCGATAAGCTCCGTGGGGTCCATAAAGAGTCAGCTGGTCTGTGTCGATAATAAGTCACTAAGTTAAACCGTGGCAGATGTTTGATGGGTCTAAATTGTGCACATAGAAATAATACTGTGTAACGTCTCATTTCAGATTGAAGTTGGTGAAAGGAAGAAGTGAAAAGACGCAGGATGCAGGAGATCAAGACAACTTAATAACTGTAAGTACGACCTACGTGTTTTTGTGAATTAAGTCAACTTATGTGTGGATGGGGAGAGATGGGATAATCGTTTGTAAGATAATATCACCAGAATAGTCCAAAAAAGCTGCTTATTCATGATTTTTTCCGCTAAATCGTGAAGTACAATTCCACAAAAGTTGTTTTCAGTTATAAACCGTCAGCAACTTTACTCATTATAATCGTTAATCTCTATTATTTTGGCTATAATGACATTATTTTGGCTGTGATAATGACAACAAATTTCAATATTGTCCCATTCCTACGGCTGGGTTCACCTTCCTCCTGTCCTCAACAAAACCTAAACAGGTTTATTGAGCAAACACTAGTCACTTTATGTAAAACTATTATCAACCGCACTTATAAGACACAGGTCAAATGAAAAGGCTTATCCCCCACTGCTTTGTATAAGGTGTAATAAGTCTTTTATCGGATTTTCCCTAGTCACGATTTCCTGTACAGAAAGGTTTATATGGCATTTTTTCGTATAATTTCCTGTGATTTGTCTCAGTGGGGGGTATTTCCCTTATGAGATAAACTTGGTTGATGTGTAGTTAGCCTCTGCCCCCTGTCCTGTACCCAATGAAGAGGCCGGCCCGGGTGAATTCTTGGTCTGTCATGCGTTTATGGTCAGCTGGTGGAGCATTATGTAACAATGCAGCGATGGTGACTGCAGCCTGGTGCCACATACACAACTACAGGGATGAAGATGTGACAAAGGCTTGGCTCACACTGCTCATTTGTGGCTTTTACATGGACAATTTCTAAGATGTATAATACCAGGAAGTTTCTGAAAGGAATGTACTGTTTATGTAGGATTTAATTAAACGTGAACTACGTAACTTTTCTGGTTGGCTGGTCCGCTTGTCTCCATGGATATGTCGTCAGTGCTTTGCCTTGATTGTTTTACTGTGTGACCTTAGACACGTCTGTCCATGGACGGACAGTATCAGATCAAGTTACAAGTCAGATCTGACCATTAAGAATAGTTTTTTTAAGGTGTTTTCTCCCAATAAGATGAATACATGTAAGAAAGAAAGACAGTTTAAGGCAATACTGTGGTACTTTCCAGCCAAAGCAAAAACATGACCTGTCGCGATATCGTAGGTAGTTTTTTTTTTTGTACTAGTCGGAAACTTTTTGGTTTTTTTCTGCAGTATAATAACATTTGATCTTGAGAAGGTCGACTAAATAACTTTGCATGGCTCATTAAGTGTCTTCATCACCAATATTGAACAAATCCTGTTTTAAAGTATCGTAGTAGTTTCAATATTATCGTTTATTGTCTATATTGTCTTTAGCCATATAATAATAATAATAATAATGCCTTACACTTTTAATGTGCTTTATCAAAGCCTCTCAAAGCGCTACACTGAAGTCATTATTCGTTCACTCCAGACTGATGGAAGCGAGATATACCGTACTTCAAAATGTATTATCATGACAGGCTTAGAAGGCTGAAAAAAGACAAAACTGGCCCACATCTTTACCTTTTACTACCATAATAATCAGAACAGTGGTGAAGACCAGTATGACACACAGATCCCTCATGGGCGTTAGTGAACCGCAAACTCCATGCACAAACGTTTGCTGGTTGATGCGCAGTTGCCCAGTGAGTGTCATCGTGTCAGTGAGAACTACAGTGGCAGACACGCACATAAACGGCAAAATATGAAAACGACAAAAAAGTTGGTTGGACAAAGCTATTCCCGCTTGTCCTTTGCTGATTCTGTTTTTTCAACAAAGAACAGATGCAAGAGTCCAGTGCACGAGTCCACTGCACACGAGGACAGTGCACGAGTCCACTGCACACGAGGACAGTGCACGAGTCCACTTCACACGAGGACAGTGCACGAGTCCACTGCACACGAGGACAGTGCACGAGTCCACTGCACACACGAGGACAGTGCACGAGTCCACTGCACATGATGACAGTGCATGAGTCCACTGCACACGAGGACAGTGCACGAGTCCACTGCACACGAGGGACAGAGCACGAGTCCACTGCACACGAGGACAGAGCACGAGTCCACTGCACACGAGGATAGTGCACGAGTCCACTGCACGAGTCCACTGCACACGAGGACAGTGCACGAGTCCACTACACACAAGGACAGTGCACGAGTCCACTGCACACGAGTCCACTGCACACGAGGACAGTGCACGAGTCCAGTGCATGAATCCACTGCACACGAGGGCAGTGCACGAGTCCACTGCACACGAGGACAGAGCACGAGTCCACTGCACGAGTCCACTGCACACGAGGACAGTGCACGAGTCCCACTGCACATGATGACAGTGCACGAGTCCACTGCACACAGGGGCAGTGCACGAGTCCACTACACACGAGAACAGTGCACGAGTCCACTACACACGAGGACAGTGCACGAGTCCACTGCACGAGTCCACTGCACATAAGGACAGTGCACGAGTCCACTGCACACGAGGACAGTGCACGAGTCCACTACACACGAGGACAGTGCACGAGTCCACTGCACGAGTCCACTGCACACGAGGGCCGTGCACGAGTCCACTGCACACGAGGACAGTTTGCTCTTGTAGTTTGATGTAAATCTGCTGCTTTGAACACACAGCGAAGGAAATGTATAAAGGGCCATGAACATCGGGTGGAGCCTGTTGTTTATTAATTTACATATTTTTTAAAACTAATTAACCATTCTTGAATAAATTGTTAGCTTAACACTCAAATATTTCATTATAGGCCAATGAATGAACAAAATTCTCTTTCGTGGCTGTATTTTTCCTGTCCCTACATGGAGTGTTTAGTGCATACATGTCAAACTCAGGCCTGGGGGCCAAATCTGGCCTGCGGTATCATTATATTTGGCCCGTGAGATCATATGAAATGTGTATTAGAGCTGGCCCGTCAGTATATAGCGCATGCACCACTAATACTACAAATCCCAGAATGCTTTACTAGTACACAGCAGTCGAGACCAGCAGGCGCCCCTCCTTTTCTCTTGAAACTCATTAGCGACCAAGCTACTGGTCACCTCGGCCAAATTAATTGCTACAGAGAGAGACATAATTTATTGGATTTATTTCAATAAGAAATACTACTAATGCATCTTTTATTTCAAAGTTTGTAATATCAAGCTTTATTTGTTCCAGATTTTTGTTTAAGCAAAACTAAAGTTGGTTTCCATATGAAAAGGCTAAAAATTACATGTCAGGTGCAGTCAATTTTTCAGTAAGTGTTAAGTTTGGCCTGTGAATTTGTCTTAGATTTACTTTTGGCCCACAGTGAATTTGAGCGACACCCCTTGTACATTCAGCCCATTATTAGATAAAGACCTGCGCTGTTTAACTACTGGCATCATCGTCTGGGCCTTGCTCCCCCTAGAGGACGCCGCATCAGTTGAACACCGTCAGCGCAGAGTGACACGATCGCATCTCTGACGTCATATTGCCGTATTGTACACCCCTGATTTGAATGCACGTCCTTCTGCTTTGTGTCACATCAGTTTTGCGTATTCTCTTCAATTATGCAAACGTCCCAGTGTCTTGAGGGACGTGGGACTCTCCCGGGGGACACTCCCAGGGGACGCTCCAGAACAATGCGTTTGTTTTTGTTCGGTTGCATTTTTCTGTTGTGAAGTTTTTCCCACCTTTGAACAGGAAGTAGGGCAGTAGTTATTGTTTTTTTGGGGCTTGTTTGTGTTCGGCTTCCTGCAGGCCTTCTCGTCTTTCTCTTATTCACTGCTCCTGTCTTTTCACACATTCCTCTCTCTGAACATCTTTTGTCGCCGTGGCTTCCTTGTTGTTTAGCCGCTTTTTCAGTACTCTACCTACTCCTTTGTGAGATACCGTAATATGTCGTCACTTTCTTCTTTTTTTAATCTGGTAAAACCTGCCGTCATTGGAGATTCAAGACTTATTTTTACACCTTTTACGCCAAAAAATTGCCGTGGTTTGTTGAGTGAAAGGTGCACTATGTAACTTTTGTGCTGGGGTCTGCTACCAGCTTATCTACATGGTGATGGTAGAATGTTCCACAGTATTGCATTAAACGTCTCTACCTCCACTCAGACAAGTTGGTGAGAGCCTGGAGACTATTTTTTCTAACTTGCCTGTACTTCACTAAATGCAAACTAGATAAGACGGTGTAATCCCTCAGTCGTCCAGGTATGAGCCAAAGTAAAAGAAAAAATCTGGACACTTTTCACTCCTGCAACAAGCTCGATAAGATTAATGCCATACTTTGAAACATTCCAGGTGAAGCAATAGCATCTCTGTGGAGACAAGTAGGTGGTAGAAAAGGTGCATATGTGTAAAAGGAAGTAAATTTACTTTCTCCTGTTTGCTTTTTTAATCAAGCTTTCAGTGTATTTGTTTTATAATCTACACAAACATTCCAAACCCGGATAACAAAAGTGGGTGAAGCTCGTGGAGTAAAATCAGCAGGTCAAACGAACATTCTTGTAAGTGATTGTTGAGAATTAGGAATCATTTGTATAGTATCAAATTCTGAGACGGTTCCCTTGTTGAGTACTCTTGCACCGTCTTGGTAAAACAATCCTAAAAGCTACAGGGATACTAAACAAAACGAGGTAAGATTGTGCTTTATTCTTTGTGTCTTCTAGTGTTGCCGCAATACTAAAATGTCAAACTTGATATCGAAACTATGGAATCGCCTTGATACTCAATACGGATTCATGGTGATAATAAAAACCACTCTTTATTTAGACAATAGAATGTGATTTTCAACTTTAAAAGGTAGTACTTTCTTTTCTATTCCCATCTGTGTAATCCCTCAGTCGTCTAGGCAGGTTCGTCGTGGTCCATGGGCGTTTTCTAGTCTGTGTGTCTTATATTTGTTCTGATACAGCTCAAGATCATTCTAAAGATATTCAGAAGAGGTTCATTTCTGTCCATGTGAATGTCACTTTTTTAGTATCAGTACTAGGGATGTGAGATTAAACAATAATATCGTTATCGTGATGAAAAGGGTCGACAATAATCGTTCGTGGGACATTATATGTATTCGTGATAATCGCAGTTATATGACCTGAACGTCCAGAAAAAAACGACTTATCCACAGGAGAGTCGAAGGGGTTTGTTGCCCGGGGCCCCAGGGTCTTAGGGGCTCAGTATTGGACCCTTTTCTTATTAATTTGTGTTATGGGGGGCCATGTGAGGATTGTAATCGTGAAGGAAGAGATCGCAGACCAGGTAGAGAGTTGAAAGAAGTTGATCAGATGAATGAATGACCGACAGCAGGCACAGGCGTTGTGTTTCAAAGGGGTTTTCCAGTAGAAAAGGCTATCTAAAAGGTACAGGACTTATAGAAGACTTAACTCTTTTTATATACTGTCCATATTAGGTCATAAATGGATGTATCATTAGCTGTTCACAGAGAGGTAAAATACGACACTGACAGATACTTTCAGTCACTAAAAAGAAGTTTTACAAGACCTTTTGTTAACTTGAAAATAGAAACTAATAACAGGTGACAAAAGCAACTGGCTCTGGTGAAGATATCTTAAAATAAGCATTTGTCGCATTCTTACAGAGAAAGAGTTTAGCTCAATGTTTAAGACGCAAAGTATTCAACACACAGTTTGAGAGTAAAATAAAAATTGCCCCAGGCCTCCAAATCTCAGTTGACGGCCCTGCTCATCCATAATATTCTGTTTAAGTTCAAATCAAATCATTATAATCATTCATATCCATAACAGCTTAAGTCATTAGCGTGATATAATCATTAATCCCAATTATTCTGGCCATGATAATCGTCACACAAAATTTCAATATTGTCCCGTGCCTAAATGAAACCTGCTCTAGTTTTGATGATTAATACTTTTGACAACCCTAGTGTCCTCTGCATTTGACCCATCCTTCATTGTCTCTGGGGATCTCCAGATCAGATCTAGAGTTAGGCTCGATCAGGAGTATCTTAGTACTATAAGAGTATTATTTTCCTATTTTAGGGTTGGGTTAACAGCGAGTTTTGGAAAATCTACCTCCAAGAACCTGAGCTTCAGTCTCGAGCCGACACATGACCCACGTGAGTCTTTATCGTGAAGTTGCGTGCAATTGTTTTGAGATGGACTATCAAATTCCTCGTAATCCCACTGCTTCTATTATTATCCTTGACTCTTCAGCAGATTTCAACCAGGGTCAGCGTGTCCCTGTATTTGAATAACACATACCATAAGCAGAAATAGACAAAATAGTGTAGATTGTTTTACAGGACAGCCAAAACAAATGATAGGAACTGCAAGATTAATCAAACCAAAATTGCAGTTCATTCAGCTGTATGTAAAAGCTTTGAGTACGTGATTTTGAATTCTAACAATGATAAAAATGTATTGCCTATAGCTACTTTGACAAAAAGGATTTCTACACTATAATGTTTCGCTTGATCGTATTACTTGTGGTTGCTGTGGGACACCACTAACACAAAAAGTGAGTGTTTTTGGAGTGGAAAGCAGTATGCAGTAGTTCCTGTTTAATGGTTAACTAATAAAGGATACATGCTTTTAGTCGGGTGTGTCTAAAACATAACAGTTATAGACTATAGAGTACTGAGGCGTGTACATTTTTGCATATTTGAGGAACAATGTCTGTGCTGAACATAGACACGAAAATTAAATGGTTTGAAGCATTGAATGAAAAGTGAATCTATAATAAGAACAGGAAAAACACTCCTCCTCTGTCCCTGTGTGAGATCGACTAGTGGCCGTTTCTGGGTACTGCACCTCCCGGGAAAGAATTCGCCCATAGAGCACAATTCTTTTTTTTTTTTCTGAATTTAAACGACCCATGTTTGACTGACAGGGCATGCACAGCTTTTACAAAGGTCAGGTTTTGTAAGGATTCTTCTGTATTTTTACAACATGAACTTTGTACAGTTTTTTAAATCTTCAAAGTGCACAAAAGTTAGCGTTGTAAGACTTAGCCTAGCTCTGCTCTAGCAGCTGTCACTCTGATTGGTCGGAGTCAGACGTCGGGTGGTGCTAGGCCAGTATTCATTTTAATTTTTTTTTTTTTTTTTTTGGCATTTCGCACCAACGAGCACAGGCCATTTAGAACAATACGCCTCCATCTTTGGCGTCCTCTTCCTGATCGTATTACTACTATTACGGTGCACAGTGGGCTCGCCTCTCCACACACCTGACCTGAAACTTGGCTTGGTGACGTCACCTGCTTTTCTCCGTGAAGATAGATGTTTAATGCCATACTGTTGAACATTTTAGGCACAGCAATTGGGAGACAAACTGCTGACCAACTCTCTGCCAGAAAAGTTACATAATACACCTTTAAGTTTCCATTTCTGCATTTGAAAATGTTTTATAACTGAGGACAGAAACACATGACCATTCAAAGTGTTTTATTGGCTTGTAACTTTCTACTGTTGTTTCTAAAGTGCAGTTCAAGAGTTCAAATCATGAGTCATTTAAAAAAGAAAAAAAAACCCTTGAAACGTACTTTTTGGACAGCAGTGTTTTCCAAAGATAAAATAACTTTGAACTTATCCTTTTGTTGAGTACGTTTTCAAAACTAAGATATTATGTGGATTTGCAGATGAACTCTCGGACTGTCTACCTCAGTCTCATCTCATCATAATTAAACATTGTCTAAGCAGAGTGTGAAAGTAAAGTCCTGTCATCGAAGTATTTAGGTCAGATTTTGGGCTGATATGTGAGCATTGCCTGGCAACACATTGGACCATAACTGAGCCTCCTCCTGCATAATAAATGTCTCACTCTCACCAAACTATCACTGTTTTAAAGTGAGGATGAACCGTGATCGCACTGTGTTTTTCCCTCAGACTTTACAAAAAAGGATCAAGACATAATGCAGTATAATCAGCTGTAAAGTGACTCTATACAGCGAAACTACTTTCAAATCAAGCACTGAACATTTCTTTTGTATTACTTTGTGTTATGGAAACTTTCAGATAAACATATTTTAGATTTTTTATGGTTACCACATTGATCGGCACCCAGCGAACATGAACATTCTTCTATTTTATGAGAGCAGATTATTCAAAATCATCTGTTTAGAGCTTTTTTAGAGCTTTTCCCCTTTTCATTCACCCTCTCAAAGTTGTATTTTAGAGTGATTCATGCACGTTTGAGGAAGCTTTATGCTCTCGACCAACTGCGTTTTCACTGCCACCACTGCTCTGCACTTTGTTCTCCACTTGTAATTTCTTAATCAGTTATACACGTGTGATTTGGCTGTGCTGCATAGCCATTTTTGCACAAATCGCTAGCGTGATGTGCGGTTTTCCCCTGGAGGTGCTGATAACTTCACAGCTCTTTGTCGTGATGACGTCAGCAGCGACGCCAGCTCCCATTGGGCACCGCAGTTTTCTTTCTTTTTTTTAAATAATTTTTTTATGAGAAGAAAAAAAACAAAACAGTACATCACAAAACATAACAGGACTTGACAAGAGATAGAAACATGCAAAGGAGACCAAGAAACAAACAAGAAAATGATAGACAAACATGGTAAAAAGCACAGGACAAGAAACAAAAAACAGGGGTGGACCTTACAAAGAGCTAATGTTTTATTATTGAGCCGATAAAGTGAGTGAATGAGTGAGTTAGTTATTAGTTATGAAGTTAAAACTAGTTTTGACATTCAGTTTCAGGGCTGAGTCTCCATTCTCTTTTATTTATGTTTTCCTTCTCTTTTTCTTTCCCCTTTTCCGCAGTTTTCTAACGTGGAAGTGTGGAAGTCGCTGGGCTTCATTTCTTTTAATAAGTCATTTTATATCACTCTTGCGATTTAAAATGTCCAAATTATAATATAATGATCCACAGGTGTCATAGATTATACCTGTATAGCAGCACAAGCACAATATGTCTTCTTTAAATAACAATTCAACGATTATTTAAAGTCTGTTGAAATCTGACTATGAAGAAACTATGTATGTAAAAACAGAAATTTGAAAGGTTAAAGTAGCATTTACAATATTGTGCCTTGAAACTGTACAATGTTGTATATTTTTATCCCCGCTGCTTTAAACACATTGGAACGATAGCAGGCCTTTTTGTTTTTTGTGTTTTTCCTGATAGCAGACTGTTCGCCGTGGTGAGTCTTAAGCTCTCAGACACTTCCAGCTTTTCAAACTCACTTCCTCCCTGTTACGTCTCAGTGGGTGGACAATAAAAGTGATGCTCTACTTGTATCCGGAGGAGGCGTGAGTCCAAGTCAAGCCTTAGTCAAGTGTTTGTCCCATTAAATCCTTCAGCGTCACTGCTATGCTACATATTTTAAGTGGTGTAGCCTTGTGAATGAAATGTATGATTTGTTTTTCCTGCTCTCCAACAAAAGAAAAAATGTGGTTATGCAGGATTTGTCGAGTGACTTTCACTGCAGAAGTACCTGAAAAATACTTGTCTGAATGAGTGTCTGTGTACGACTAAGAAAGGATAAGTTAAGGTGGGGTTGAACTACGTCTTCGGTTTGGTTAAATTGCTTTACAAGTCAGCTTTAGAAACCAGTTACATGTTACTTTTTAAACTTTTTTTTTATTTTCTAAACCAGAAAGCGATTTATTGTCTCTTATTATGAAAAGCTACCATCTAATCTGAAAATTCCAGTTAGTTTGGTTTAATACAGGGTGGCCCAAAAGTCACAGACAGTAAAAAAAAATTCCTAACTCTTTTGTTTCTTAATATTTTTCTTTTATTTTTTCAGAGCATTTAGAACGACCCTTCCGACATTAATCTGAGCAAATACAGCACCGAGGAACAAACCCTCATTGTACAGTGGTACTTTGAGTCACATGGCTCAAATTCACAAACCCAGTGGTGTTACCGTCGACATTTTAATACCAGAGATGCCCCAAGTGTAAATGCCATTAAAGGAATAATAAGTGTTTTTCAAAGACAGGGGGCAGTATGTGATCTCCACAGACCTGACTAGTCCTGATTTCTTCCTGTGGGGCTATTTTAAAGAAAAGGTGTTTGTGAATAATGACCTTAAAACGTAATATCGAGGATCAAATACGAGCCGTAAGCCATTTTTACTTCCCCTAGTTTAAGTAGTGATAAGTTCAAGTGTAAGTGAACAATTATAACCGTATATATTGCCAAAAATCTCGGAAGGTTCAGTTTTTCCACTGCTAAAATTTGGTGAGTATAACTTAAGAATTATAGGAGCTACTGAAGATTTAAAAGTGTCAGTGACTTTTGGGCCACCCTGTACGAGAGAATGCAGTATTATTTGTAATATTCGGAATATTATCATAATTTTGAGTTGCGTTTAAATTCCTCTTTTGTTTCTCATTGCTCTATTCTCTAAATTACTCTCACAAACCAAGAAAAATGTAAGTTCAACAGTGGCAAATACCTAAGATGGAAAAACTGTTGAATAGCTATAGGCATGAGGTTTGTCCGTGTGTCACCTTCTGTTTGTGTTTCCATTGGCTCGTATTTGTATTGTGATTGAGAACCAACAGGGTTAAAACCGCTACACCAATCCATTTAGTGTCTCAGTCAGAGGTCTGCTGCTCCATCAACCTATCACCAACTTATCCAGGCCAGCGGGGATAACCAGATTATACCACTATTGGCTTAACAACTACGTACTGTCAACTCGCCCACTGTGCCTGTTCAGTATATTATAGAATTTTAACAAGCAACCGAGACATTTTTAAAGAGGCCACGGTGTTAAATGTAAGCGGGATGACTGAACTCGATATCTGCTGCATTTCTGTTTTTTTTTTCTTCTCAAAATCATTATTAATTAACGTTGAGGTTGGCAATTTGAGCTAAAAAAAAAAGTATATATCACACCGATAATTAGGAGGAGTGAGTCTGTCTGAGTTTGAGAATAGAGCTGCATTTAACAGACAAGTATTTAAAATCACTATATCTTATCGCGATACTAACTTCAAACTCAATTTTCATACGAAGGCAGACATGTCAGACCCAAATTTGGCCCTCGATATAATTATATTTGGCCCACGAGATCAAATCAAATATGTATTAGAGCTGCCTGCTGCACCTGTGTAGCGCATCCACCTCTAATACTACAAATCCCAGAATGCTTTGCAAATGTGTTGATGCCGGCCCCACCACTTCTGTTGACACTTATTAGCATCTGCTTCCTGTCGCCTCACTCAAATTTAATCCACCACTTCTGGAAAACATGCACATTTTTCAATAAATATTAAGTTTGGCCCCGACTTAGTCACAGTTTTTAATTTTGGCCTCTGTAAATTTGAGTTTGACACCCCTGGACTAAGGGATTGACTCGATACTCAATTCCAATACCACAATAATAATGAAAAACACTTTGCTTAGACAATATCATGTGATTTTAAACATTAAGCTATTCAGGAAAGGTTCATTTTTCCTGCGAATGTCCATTTTTGTCCTTTTTCAGTATCGAAACTTCCTCAAATGTAGTTCTGTATGTAGTTTTGATTCTACCTGGGACCACAATCACAATTTGAGTTTTATCTTCATGTCATCCTGCCATACATTGAATAAAAACATGAATATTTATGAATATCTAATGAGTATTTCTCCCTGTCCTGCCGTTAAGATCGTCCAATCTCGCGGCTGTCTCATTAATACAAGTCATAAAATAAAATCACTAGAATCTCAAGGAATCCCAAGCATGTAATCTTTCAAAAATGTGTCCTTGCCTGACACTTTTTGAAAATATCTGATTTATTTAAGCGTATAATTGTTGCATTCTTGTGCTGCTTAAGGCTAAACCATGATAGGGTGCTTAGCTCTGTTGCCGGGCAGACTGTTCACCAGCTTATCCCTGATCACACATCTCTGTTTAATGTCCAAGTCCGCTGTGGTATTTCTGCGTCACTCGTGTAAAGAAGCATACAGATAGTTTAAATACTGTTTTCAGTGGAGGCTGATCAAATAAAGTCTATCATAAGATTTAAATTTCTGCACTAGATAAGAAAACCCTTGTGTAGTGGTTCAATTCAAAGGGCTGTATCTGATTTTTCTCCATTTTTGTAGAGCCCCAGTGCAGATAAAATCAGCTCTGAGGATCAAAATGAGAAATGTGTGTTGTCTGCGTCTAATTATAAAGTGTTTTATCCTTCACGAACCAGGAAGGGCACTGTTAGCATGCTGTTTGTTGGCCTCTGAAAGTTGAGAAAAGTGCTTTTGAACTCATTATGAAAGTGAGGAATAGCAAATCTTTTTTTTTAAGACAGTAAAAATCTGGTACAGTGCTTTTAATATATATTTGATTGCATTTTATTGCCTTTAATACATTTTATTGCAGCTCTTTATTTTGTCAAAGGTTCAGCTGTTACACAAAGCAACCCAAAGGTCAGTGGTTCAATCCCATCTTCAACGAGTGCATGGTGTTGATAGCCCATGTTGCCTAATGTTGCTTCGCATTTGGAGTTAACAAATGACAAACTAGAGTATCTTAAAAGTCTTAGTCGTGTTAGATTTATTGTTGAATTCCTGTGTTGAATCTGTTCTCGTCTGACAGCTTAAGTGGATTGACTATAACATGACAGGCGGTCTGTTGGCAAACTTCTTTCTGCTCGACGTTTTAGCCTCTGCAGGTTTTGTGGACAGGCTCAATAAAAAACTATAAATCACTTTCATATTAGCCACAGTTTCTGCTGCAGTTGCAATTATCTTGACTCCGTGTGACGTCCTTGTAACTGTCCATCACTGTCCGTGCTTTAAACTGAACATTGCACTTTGCTTAGAGAAAGTTGGAATGCGTCCGGATGGTGGGTCTTTGTAAGTGTTTCGGGTCGGTCTCTGGGAGGTCACACGTCGCTCCTGTGGCTTTACCCCTCCCTCGCTCTTTTTCTTCCTTCTTTTCTCTCTCCCTTTCTCTGTGTCTCATCCCCCAATCTCCGCAAATCTACCTCACTCTCTCTCTTCTCTCTTTCTCCCTCCTCCTCTCTCTCTCTTCTTTTTCTCTCTGTCTCTCAGTCTTTCTTCCTTTCTTCTGTCTCCCCTGACTCCCTTTCTCTCCTGCCCCTCTGTCTCTCTTCTCCATTGTTCTTTCTCTCCCTTTCTCTCTGTCCCGTCCCCCAATCTCCCAATATCTACCTCCCTTTCTCTCTGTCCCGTCCCCCTCCCTCTACCTCACTCTTCTCCTCCTTCTCCCTCTTTCTCTTTCTCTCTTCTCCTCTTTCTCTCTGTCTCTCAGTTTCTTCCCTTCACTCCCCAGATCTCCCTTTCTCTCCTGCCTCTTGTTTTCTGTATCCACCTCTCTTACCCTCATCTCTTGTTTTCTGTATCCCCCTCTCTTACCCCTCTATCTCTCTCCTCCTCTCCTTTCTTTTTTTCTCAGTCCTTTCTCTCTGTCTCGTCCCCCAATCTCCCTGTATCTACCTCACTCTCCTGCCTCTTTCTCCCTCCTCCTCTCTCACTCGCTCTCTTCTCCTCTTTCTCTCTGTCTCTCAGTCCCTTCCCCTCACTCCCCTGACTCCCTTTCTCTCCTGTCTCTGTCTCCCTCCTCCTTTCTCACTCTTCTCCTCTTTCTCTCTGTCTCTCAGTCCCCTTTTTCACTCCCCTGCCTCCCTGTCTCTCCTGCCTCTTGTTTTCTGTATCCACCTCTCTCACCCCTCTATCTCTGTTCTCCAATTTTTTTTCTCTCACATACTTTCCCTTTTTCCTCACTTTCTATCTCATCTATCTTTACTCCTTTCCCCCTTTTTCTCTCTCTCTCTCTTTCCCTCTCACAGACCAGTCTCCATGCGCCGGTCTCAGGGCCTTGGGAATGAATGGTCCTTGCTCCGTCTTTGAAGCCAGCCAGGAATGCGAGGCCTCTTTTCTCTCTCTCTCTCTCTTTCCCTCTCTCTTGCTCTCTCTCTCCCTCCGCCGCTCTCATTGTGCACAGATCCTGGACGTCATCGGCTGGCCAATCGGGGGGGGGGGGCCCAGCCAACAGCAGTAGCAGCGGCAGCAGCGGTAGACTTTGCTCTTGCTTGGTGTGGGGGGTGAGAGAGAGAGAGAGGAAGAGAAGAAACTTGCTCACACCAAGTCTTCTATCCGCACCTCTCCTCGGATCGCCCGAAAGATGACCCGATTGCGAACCCAACGCTGCACTTGTTGTTTATGCTAGCGACTTTAATCTTTTCAATGGAAGCCAGAGAAGTTCGGGTAAGTTTCTCTTTTTTTCCAAAACTTTCCGAAACTTTTGAAACATTGTCCTCCAGTCCGGCTCATTGATCGTAACGCGACCGCTAAGGCATCCCTTCAACCTTTTGCTTTTGTTTGGGTTCCCCTTTGGCTCTTGTTCTTGTGGCTTGCGTGTTACGGTATTTGTTTCGACCGGCTGCCCCCTAGCCAAAGCAGCTCCCCTCCCCTCTCCTCTCTCCGTACATTTTGTCACCGCCTGTCCCCTACATCACTTCCACTTGATCGCACCCCTGTTTGGGAGCCTCTTTCTCTGGGGTTTTCAGAGAGGGGAGAGAGGGAGAGAGAGGCAGCTAACCCATCACACACACACAGGGCATTTCGGTAGATCAGACAGCTCTATATAAACACATGGAAACCCCCTCTATACTGTAGCCTCAATGGATGTAGGCAAGTGGATTTGTGAATATGCAAAACGACCACCAAGGGATATCTTTGTAATGGTATTTTGAGCTTGTGCAGCGAATTTCCTACCAGCTACCTCACATTATTTTAAGGTTTTTATCCCCAAGAACCCTTGAATTTGCAGTGTAGACTATATTACACAGTATAGTTGAGTATTGTTAAGAAATAGCAGGAAATTTGTTCATAAGAGACGACTGTGAACCCGCTTTTTGGAGTCCTCACGAATTAACAATTGGGTTATTTCTTACTGTGCAGTATATATAGTTCCACAAGGATTGTTGTTGATTGGGTTTGTTTCATGTATTCACCATTTTACAACTGAAATCCAAACTGAATCCGCTTTTTTTGTGTCATACAGTTTAGTATAGTGTTATTTTTTTATGCTTTTTTAAGCTGTAACGTGAATGAAACAAGCCTTAACTTAAACGTGTGCATTAGTGACATTTCCTGGACAAAAAGTCATTAGAATCCAACTTCCTTGAAACTTCTTATCTCTAAAATTGGAAGCACATGTGCACAACTCCTAAAATGTATGTAAATGCTTCATGAAATTCATAAAAATAATGACACTTCAGCATCTAAAATGGGAGGATTGAGTAAACATGGTGAAAAAGTGATATTGCATTATATGGCAAAAGGTGAAATAAACTTTTTTTAAATTTTATTTTAAAGAATGAAGTGATATATTTTTATGCTGTATTGTATTTATTTATTTATTTATTTGTGCCAGTAGAGATATTGTTTCACAATTATATAACCAAAATAACTGCGATTAATAATCATATCACGATAATTATTAAAGTTGTTGACAGTTTAAAAATATTACACATAGGACTAAATTTTGTTTGAATATTATAACATGCAATATTTTTTTTTTTATTTAGTTTGAATATTATAACATGCATATATTTAAATTTTTTATGATTTTTTTTTTACTATTCACTATTAACCAGATATACTTTGTTTTTGCATAAAGATTGAATTGAACAATGATCCAGAAAAGATCATCATGGATAAGTAGGTTTTTTCTGCACGTGTCTCTTGTATTGTCCCATTCCTCATAGAGAATAGTTATAAAAGACATAACAATCTAAAATTAGCCAACATTATTAACAATACTTACATGTAATAGGTCAACCAGCTTGAGTTCTCACAGTCTACATCATCGTACTCTCCCAAGCACCAAATGTCACATAACTATTTAGCGGCCTAGTTATATATTTCATTACAAGCCTGTTTTCCTGGGTGTGGTGTTTGTTTTGCTAACAGCGTGGAGCATGACAGGTATGTGACTGCAACCTCTCAAAGTCACAGACGCCGGTCCTCAGGGAGATAACCGCTCATTAGACGTCATTATAAACTCAACCCACTATTATGCTCCAATGTGCTGCCTCTGTCCTCTGGTCTTCAGTAATGGATGTGATGAAGAGATTAGGGTAAAGCCTGGCTTCATATTGGCAGCAATTAAAATGATTAGAATCAATTAGATCAAGGATGCACAAGTACACATATTTACTTTGATTAAACCAGGTTATACAAGGAGCTGCGAGGGATATCGGACTATTTTTTTAAAAATTTTTTTCAATGGATATGTTTCTGAAAAAGTGGAATAGATTACACTTTCTGGTACTGTATGGTTTGTATTTGCTTGCTAACATAGCTCTTAATATTAAGCATTTTCAAATTAATCATGTCTGTGCAGTGGTGGATGAAGTACTCAGTTTTATTACTTAAAAGTACAGATACAGAGGCAAAAATTCAAGTAAAAGTACATAAAACATGAAAAAAATCTACTTAAGTAAAAGTATTAAAGTACCTGCTTAAAAATGCACTTCAAGAGTAAAAAGTAAAAGTATTTCACACACTTGTCAATTTGTTTAAGTGTTAAATGTAGTGATATTGATTAAAAATGATTCAGTTTCTTCCTTTTCTTATGTATTTTATGTATTTATTTTCGTTTGCTCAAAGTCGAAGCTTGAACTTGAAAACTTTAGTCAGGATTTTACCACGAATATGGTAAAAATAACCCCTCAAATCATATGAAAAGTACTTTTTACTTTACAGTCCTGTTATAAAATATAGTGGAGTAGAAAGTACAGATACTGCTCTTGAATGTAGTGAAGTAAAAGTAAAAAGTATCCACTGTAAAATGTAGTTAAGTAAAGTTCAGATACCCAAAAATTCTACTTAAGCACAGTACTTTTTTTTAAACACTTTTACTGCTACTTTTACTTTATTACCTTCCACCAAGATGCGATTAAAATACAATTTACTAGGGAACCACTGGGTTACTTTCACCGCCTAATATCTCTTTACAGAAAATGGCAAATTGTTTAATTTAATGTGACTTTATACAAATACTTTAAATGTCTAATGTTTTAAGTTCTATCCTGAAAACACAATATGTCTTGCAAGATCATAAAGACATCTCCACATATGCAAAATATATGACAAAAGTTAGGAATAATTAGGCCAAAACATTTAATTAAAACCAGTTGCCATAGTAACTCTCTTGTCCCGTAGCCCAAACATGCCCAGACAAGTCTCTCTCTCCACTTGGTCAAACCTTCCACAATACTATACAGTTCAATGTATACTATACATCTGTCACATGCCTAATCCTCCCTTTTTCTCTACGTCTGTGCAGGATTCTTTGCATTTTTTCTGGGGTGTTCTGCAACGTGCTCCGCTAACCTCAATGCCCCATAATGCATCAGTATTAAGGAGCCATACTTCAGCATATGGTCCGTGCTTTGGCCTACTAAACCAAGATAGTGCAAGTGTGAGAAAAAGGCATGATTTGTTGCATAGATACCACTTGGCATAAGATAATTGTAGCTCATGTATCAAAACATAGATAGACATGGACAGAACATATTTCATTGCTTAATCTTTATCCTATGAACCAGAAGTGTAAATTTCAAGTGTCATTTATATTGTTTAATTTATTATTATATAAAGTTTGACCTAGAAACGCCAAGCAATGTTGTTTTTGTGCATGAGTCAGGCAGATTGTCGGAGTAACATAGGTATTTAGGTAGGTAGAGTCTTTGAAGTAGTGGTAATAACAGGAGAGTGCTTTAGCTAACATGCCAAGATAACAATTCAACACAAACAGCTGTGCAAAGATGTTTTTTACTCTCTTACTCTTTTTCTGTTTTTGCAATACAGCTTCTCGTGACTGGTTCGGGTCATTCCTGGTATTATTTAGGTTTTGGTGCCACTTGAGCGCCCATATTATGAGTTTTTCACAGTCGAGCGGAAGAAGTTGCCTGAGATAAGCTCTGCAATTGACAGATTTTGAATCCTGATTAACCAGTTTTTCTGTTTTGTCCCCGTAGGAGCTGCTGCTGCTGCTTACGACACCATGTCAAGGGGATTTTGATTGAGGAAAAAAGCTTGAAGATGACCTAAAGTGCTTCCTAGTGTGGCAGATATTTAAACTTTAAATGTCATGGTTGTGAATTGGCCAGTTTCGCCCGCAACAAAACCACATGCCTGCTTTCTACCTACAC